>PVHP010002176.1:0-94087 GCA_004024765.1 Zapus hudsonius | reverse complement strand
TTTTCCCCCTCAGAATATTCTTAGTATATTTATAGCATTTGTCTCTATTGTGTTTAGTTGGAAACATATACTCATAAGTACACTATGCTAATAGGTGTTTATAGGGTTCTTTTGTCTGTGGTAAATCAAGGGCTGTTTTTATGACTCATTTGATGCTACTTCTTTGGTCAGGAATACTGTTACCAGCTATGAGTTTTCCTCTGATAAATAGGAGTGAGCAAGCCAATGTATGTATGTATGTGTATGTATTTTGGTGGCAAATTTGCACTTGGCATCTCTTCTATAAAGTACAAGGATTAGATTTATGAAAACTGTCTTAGAGAATTTTAACATTACATATATAGGATTTAGAGAACATGTTATTTTTCATTATTTTACATTCATCAGAATAACCACAACAAAATTAACACATAGTAAAGATTAATTTGAACTATTTTATAGGGCTATAATTTGTGAATAACTTTATAAAATGTTCTGAAAACCCAAAAATTTTCATCCTCTCCACAAAAAACCTGTTCAGAACTGTTATCTTTAGGTGTGCATGCATTTTACCTAGTTAACTACATCCCAACCCCTGAACTGTTTTATTTCATGTATTTGTAGATTTCATTATAAAAATGGCAAACGATTAATTTTACTATGGTCTCTCAGACTTCTCTGCAGCATCCCAGCCTTTATGGGGGGGGGGAAGGTTATGCAAACTATCACCTGTCAAAAGTCCCAAGTCTCTTTAAATTCCAAAACATGTCACTGCAAGAACTTTCGGGGAAGGAGCTGAGGACCTGTGTTAATTTGCATCTACCCCTTAATAGAAATGACTTCTTACTTCTCTGAGATAGTTTCAGTCAGATACCAGTAATTGGTTTTTACTTTCTTTCTTATAAATACATACACTCAAGAGGAATTTCATTTTATTCTGTGTTAGTTTAACAGTTACTAAAAGCTCCTCCCCTTCACCTCTTCCTTAGTGAGTTATTATGAACTGTAGTGGTTTGATATAGGTACCCCCCATAGACATAATGTGTTCTGAATGCTAGAACTTCAGCTGATGGCAGTTTAGGTCTTAAAACCTAAGGAGGTGTGTTTTGGGGGGCAGGCTTACGGGGATATAGCCGGTTTCCTCTTGCCAGTTTTTTGGCACACCTTCCCAATGCTGTTTACAGTGATATGGCAGAGGTGATGTCCACTGCTATCATTTTCCCTGCCATCATAGAGCTTCCCTTGAGTCCGTAAGCCAAAATAAACCCATTCCTTCCATCAGCTGCTTTATATCGGGTTCTTTGTTGCAGCAATAAGAAAGCTGACTACAACACTAAACCTGGCTTTGTGGACCTCACTCACTATTGTCCCAAAGGCAGAGGCACAGTGTAATTAGGCTTAAGATATAAACCATTTCAGTCTGTTTTGATGTGGCTGAGTAGCTTCTGATGCTCTCTCAGTCTTTGGGGTGTGTAACTTCAATTCTGTACATGGTAACTTCATGTTAAAGTACCTACATGAAGCCTTCTTTCAGAGTATGTGTTTTTTTTTTAAACAAAGAATCGGGTGTGCTTGTAATGTCTCTGTTTTTGTTTCATTAAATTTCCTTAATTTGTTTCTAAGACTTCATTGCAAAAGTCTTCATATCTACCCCACATTTCCTAATCCTTATCTTCTTTGTTGGCTTTTTAAGTTTTTTGCTTTTCCTTTATCTCCTTTTTGGAGATAAAAAGGCCCCTTTCAAACTAATATGCCTCAAGAAAAGAAACATAATTATGACATTCTGAAATACAAAATTTTCCTGCTTGCTGTAAAGGTAATAGAAATAAATCTGCATGTAAAATACTAGTATTTTCCTGAAGAGGACCTTGCTATAGGCAGTGCCTGTGATACTTTGTGAGAGATGGTGTTACAAATGTTCTCTTTGCTTTCTTTGCATCCTTGAATGTTGAAGGATATGGAATTGTGAACACTGCTGTCTCATGCTCTGTCACCCCTGTTTTTGAGTTTACCAAGATGCCAGGCATTCAGAGATGTCGATCCTAAAGTGAGCATGTGAACCTCACAGATAGCCATTCTTTACATGAAAGACAAGACCCAGAATCTGCATGTTTCAGAAAGGACTGTATTTAATGTGCTAATATATTATTGTACATTTAAACTATGCAATGTCAAAATGACTGTGTGCTCTTGTTTGCCATTTATATTTTCCTGTGTTTGGCATATAGTAGGCTTCTAATGGTCATGGGTTACTAGATGAAGGGATTAATTATTTTACTAGGGAGATTTTAAATTTGAAAGAACTTTGATTAAATTCTTCCTGAAGCACCACACTCATTCCAGACCTGTTTGGTTTGCATTGTCACAGTTGTATGAGACAGCTCATAAACAAACTGGTCCTGCTTAAGTAAGATGATAGTCACAAACTTATTTGGTTGCTCTGGCTTACAAGTAGAAATATTTTATAGAAAGGTGATTTTTTTTGTAATGCCAGAAATTGAAATTAAATTTATTTATAGGATAGGAAATTTATAGAAAATGAAACTTAGTTACATGAAATATTCAGGGTTTTTTCTGATAATTTAATTACTACAATATTATTTTGGAGATTTTTTTTTATATGAGGGTACTTGAAAGATAGCTTAGTGGTAAAGAGCTTATCTTGCAATCATGAAGACCTGAGCTCATTCACCAAATACATGTTAAACTAAAAAGCTGGTGTGGTGGTATGTACTTGTAATTCTAGTTCTTAGAGAGATGGAGATCGGTAAGTCCCTGGCTAGTTTAGTCTACCCTATGTGGCAAGCTCCAGGTCTGTAGACCCTGCCTCACAAAAGGTATATGAGGGCTGGAGAGATGGCTCAGCCTTTAAGTCCATCGCCTGCAAAGCCTAAGGACCCGAGTTTGATTCCTCAGTACCCACATAAGGCCACATGCACAGAGTGACACATGCCACATGCATCTGGAGTCCCTTTGCAGCATCTCAAGGCTCTGGTGCATCCATTCTCTGTGTGCCCCCCCTCCTTGCAAATAAATAAAAATATAAAAAAGGTAGATGATGCTGAGGAATGATTGTAGCCTTCAAACACGTGCGCGCACACACAAAACCAAAGATTTATAAATAATTCTTCTCTTCTCAGTTATACTTTTAAATTATATGCATTGTGTTTTCATTGCTGTGACCAAATACCTGAGAAGAAGTAGCTTAAGGAAGTCAGTGTATATTTTGACTTAGAAAGCATCAAGGTGCACCCCCAACACTACTCCAGGAATGCTTCATCTTAGATGTTCTACAACCTCCCCAAACAGCACTACCAGCTGGGAACCAAGAAGTGAAGCACATAAGCCCATGAGAGAATGTTTCCACAGTATTCCACCACTGGGCCCCATAGGATCATGGCCATCTCATAACGTAAAATGCATTTAGTTCAAGTCTTCCATAATCAATCTCAGGACTGTTCAGAAGCCCAAGGTCTCTTCTGAGACTCAAAGCATTCTCTAAACTAGAAGCCCTGTAAAAAATTAAAAAGCATTTTGCATACCTCCAACATAAAATAACAGAGACTGAATATTGTCATGCCAAAAGGGAGGAATGGAGGCATAGCAAGGAAGGATTGGACCAAAGCAAGATCCAAAGAAAACCCAGTAGGGCAAACCCCTAATTCTACATCTGTGTCTAGCTCATGGTGGAATTGTCTGGACTCCAAAGGGCCTGGGTAGCCCCACTCCTCCAGCTTGCTGCGTGTAGCACACATAGCTTCTCTTGGGCCAGCTCCACTCTGAGCCTACGGGTTTCTGTGGTGGACATCTCATGGTATTGGCTTCTCCAACATTTCAGAATCTCTATTGCAACTTAGGCTTCATCCTCGCAGATTCACACAGGGGCCTCCCAGGGCCTCCTTGAAATGGAATCCAGCCCTGCCACACATTGCCTGGCCTCAGTGGCTCTGAAAGTGTACAAGATTTTATAATCCTCTCAGTCTTGCATCTTTAATGCTTACAGAACCAGCACCACAGTGACTATACTGCCAATTTATGCTGCCAAATTGGGGTGGAGCTTGCCCCTCTTGGACCAAAGCTGTCAAGGCCTGTGTGCCTTGGGTGTTGAATCTGCAAACACTCTCCTAGGCAGTTATTTTAGTTATTTTAGAGCAGGGAATCCCTTTTGTGATGTTCTCTGTTCAAGCTTTCTCCTCAAAAGAATTAGTGTTCTTACAAGTTAGAACTCCCAGTGAGTGGGGTCTTGCCCTTGGGATGCCTTTTTATTGTCCCAGTGAAGAGAGTGAGGTTTCTATATAATTATGTTATCTCTTTAATAATTACAGGTGCTTTGCTCAGTCTTCTTGTCTAGAACTTTAAATTTGCTCACAAACCATTCCTCTCTAAACTTTACTTCTCAATGCCTTTTTGCATTTTCCCTGTATATCTTAAATAAGAATAATCAGTAATAACCATGACTCAGACTCATTGTTGTCCTTGAGATTTCCTCCCTGAAACATTAGTCCATTACTTTTATATTTAGTCTCACTGAAGTTCTTAGCACTGGGGCAGAAGGCAGCCAGATTCTTACCACAGTATAATACAAGTAGTTCCTGATAGAGCCATTGTGTCCCTGAAACCTCATGATCCAGGCCTCCAGCATCAGTGTTTCTTTCAGCATTCTAGTTTCCCAAAATCCCTCTGCTATCTCTCCTTAAGCTCTGCTTACCGCGTTATAGGGCTTGTCTAGCCCAAAGTTCCAAACTTTTCCCTCCCTCAAACCACTTCTGTGAACCACATGGTGAGTTTATTGTAGCAACCACCTCACTCCTGATGCCAACAGTCTGTATTTGTACTTTCTTATTTGTGTCAATGTTTTATCCACTGAGCTATCTTCCTAGCACCTAATTTTTAATTCATTTAAAGCTGTAGATAAGAAGTACATATTTTGTTTTGTGGCAAGTTTATTGCTATATTCTTAGTACCTAAGCCTGTGTTTGGTACATGGTAGATGTTCAGTAAATATTTGTTGAATGAATGCAAAATCCCAGAATGAAACATGATGTTCTTTGATGGCTTCCAGTATAAATTTTATGGCATTGCTGTTAGTGGTTTGCAGTCAAGTTTGTGATTTTAGATGTATGACCTACTTGTATAAATTGGTATTGTCAATATTTCAGTAATATAAATTTACCACGACCTCTCCTTAATTTTTGATTTTTAACCATTCTGAAAGAGCCAGGATATGAGACTGGTCTGTGCTTTCTGAGTGTATATATAATAAAGCATAGGTGACTGTTTTTTTTTTTAAACTATGTACTCCTGTAACTGTTGAGACACATGGGTTTTGATAAAGGTTATTAACAATGGTTATATAAATTCACTTGTGAAATTGAAAATAAAATGTACAGGAGACATCCTAAGAACTTATGTGCAGAAATGCCCTACAGTTTTACCATGCTTTCTGTTACTTTTGTTCAAACCTGAGACTGGTGCTTTAATTAAAAAAAAAAAAATAAGGTTGATGTAGCTCACAGTTTTAGATGTTCAAGGGCATGCTACATGCATTAACTTGGCTTTGGAGAGGACTTCATAGATGGTTAGCCCATAATTGTTGATGGGAAGAAAAGTCACATGGTGAGACAAGCCAGAGAGTAGGGAAGGCTTTTTTTTTTAAAAAAAAAAAAAATTAATGAACTCACTCTTTTGAGAACTAATTTAATTCCTCTGTTTTACCTGTATTACTTTCTTATTGCTGGGACCAAATCCCAGACAAGAAGCAACTTTGGGAAGGAAGGGTTCATTTTGGCTCACAGTTGGAGGTTGCAGTCTATCATGGTGTGAAGGCATGGCTTTAGGAGCTTGGCAGCTGGTAACATTCATTCCACAGTGAGGAAGCAGAGAGTGGTGAAGGCTGCTGCTCAGCTCCCTTCAGCCTCTGTGATGATGCCTTCCACAGTTAGGGTGGAGCCTCCCATCTCTACCTAATCTAGAAGAGATATGTTTGCATGGTGATGCTAAATCCTGTCACACTTTCCAAGGCATATTCCTGGTGACCTAATGACCTTCTAGGACTTAATTCCTAAAAATCCTACCATCTCTTAATATCATCACACTATATAGTGAGACCAAGTTTCCAACATGAATTCACATGAATTCAACATGTGAATGCACATACCAGTACTGTATCTACACCATGGTGCTTGTTATTAGAGAACAGTTAGACCTGAATTGTTAAAAAATTGACTTAGATTTTAAAATAACATTTTTGTTTATTGAGAAAGTTTAGATTTTAGTTTCTTATTTAAAAATGCTTTGATTGGGCTGGGGAGATGTCTCTGATCCCCAGGTCCCTCATAAAAAGCTTGAAGCCATGGTGGGCTTCTGCAATCCCCATGCAGATGGGGAGCTGGGAAGTGCAAGCAAAGAGACTTTCCCAGAAGCCTATGGACCAGCTGGCCTGGTGAACACAGTGGTGAGTAACCTTGAAAATGAGAGATCCTGCCTCAAAATGAGGTGGAAAGTGTTGAGGATTGGCACCTGAAATTTGTTCTCTGATCTCCACATGTGTGTACCTGTACTCACACATGAGCACCTTTCTGCATAACACTGTACTCATACATGAATGCCCTGTTGCATAACACACACAGTGTCATAGCAAATTAAAACATCATGAACATTTTTTAATTTTACAAATCATCTTGTTTTGGTATTCCTGTTACTATGCAGTACCTTTAACTATAGAGACATTTTTGATCACAACCTATGAAACATATTTTACTTAGGACCTTTGACAACACATGGCTTTCATTTAAAGAACTAAAAGTCTCATTAAACATGACATATTTAATATGTGCAATCCACTTCATTTTCTGTTTGATTCTGTGTCATTGATTGGCTAAGAAGATGACTCAGTGGGCCAAGTGCTTAGTGGATAAGTATGAAGATCTGAGCTCATATTCCCAGCACCAATATAAAATATGGGTGTGGTACATACCTGTAATCTCAGTGCTGGGGAGGTGGAGGTATGGGATCCCTAAGGTTTCCTAGTCCAGTCAAATTGCCTAGGTCTAGGTTCATTGTGAGACCCTGTCTTACAAGTAAGGTGGAGAGCGAAGAAGTTACCAACACTGACCTCTGGCCTCCACATATATGTGCACACGTGTCCCCACACACATATGAACATGTGTACACAAAGATGACGCATGCATGCACGTGAGCTTGTAAACAAATACACACTCTCTGTTTTAGACCCATTGGTTTAATGAACCTTTATTTCTCACCCATAGTTAGGATACACTGATACAGTTAAGAAATTTTTTTTGCTTTAAATTTTCTTTTCTCATTTTCCCTCCTTCCCTTCTTTTCTTTCTATAGGCTAGATATTCCTAGATCTTCATTGGAATACACAGGAACATCAGTGAAATCAAATTTCAAAAATATAAAGTGTTTTTAGATGATGACTTGTATATCTAAAACAATAGTTTTTTTATAAAAAATTGATCACCACTTTTGATATTACTGTTAATGATTTATCTTTTAAAAATAAGTGTTTATTCTTTTCTTTACTGCAGTTGAGCTAATGCCAGAAACCAGTAACTGGGCACTTGGTGCTAGTAGAAGCATGTGATGTAGCGGCTAGCTACACCACAAATGTCTTCACTCAGATTTCAGAGAACCCTGAAGACACATATTGTAATGCCATTTTCATAGAGACTGAACAAAGCTTTGACATGGTGAATGAACCATTTTCTATTCTAAATACAGATTTTATTTTCATTTGACATAACAAAGCTGGGGGGAATCAACACTAGCACAAATAACATTTGTATATGTAATTTGATTTTCAAGTTTTCGCTTGTAATTTTCTACTTGTAAGAATGTAAATGAAGTTATGAAAAGTTTTATAGACACCTTTAATACATAATATTCATTAAAGATGTATGGGGTAATTCTGTTTTTATTCTGACAGTATTTGGAAGGCAAGTATGGTATTAATAGTCATTTTAAAAATGTAGAGCTTTTCATTAGTGTTTATTTGAAAACTTTTGGTAGGCCTTGGTGGTTTTCTTAAGAGGTAGAACATGTACAGATACATTTTCAAACTATTTCCTCAGTTTGTTCTAGTTGCAACCTTAAAGAGGTCAGTTATCTTTGTAAGGTCCTAAATTATTGGACCGTGAAGATTAGAGACTGATTTCCTGTTTTCCATTTTGAAGATTCATTAGTGATCATCAAATTAAAATATGCCAATGGCCTACATTTCTACTCATATAATAAGTTATGTGTAATGTTTTCTGTATTTTGAAGCTTATTTTTATCTTTGTTAGAGGATGTTGCTGTATCAATTGAAACTGATCCTTCACATTTTCTCATTCCTTCTTGGGAGTAATTTAAAAACCATCTTGCTCAAATATTTTATTACCATTTATGCACTTAATGTGGTGAAATGCATGCTAGTTATTTTTAGTAGTAGGTGGATTATGATTTCATTTAGTTAATATCTTTTATGAAAATGAAAATATCCTCAAGAAGTATAAGTATTTTAATTGTGTTATGAATAATTACAAGTAGGGTGTATTTCTGTGAACCTTCTCTCTGGTTATTTCTATGGATGCCCATGTTTTTTACTATCTTCCTTGAAACTTTTTGAACTTAGAATTTCTCTGATTCAGGCTTTTAGTTTCACTGTTGATTGAGTTGGCTAGAATGATTCCAGACTACAATTCTTTTTTAAAAATACATATATTTATTTATTTGTAAAGAGAGAGAGAGAGAGAGAGAGAGAGAGAGAGAGAGAGAGAGAGAGAGAGAGAGAAGGGTGTGCTAGGGCCTCCTGCCACTGCAAAGGAACTCCAGGTGCACACACCACTTTGTACACCTGGCCTTATGTGGGTACTGGGGAATTGAACTCAGGCCAATTGGCTTTGTAAGCAAGCGCCTTTAACTGCTGAACCGTCTCACCAGTCCCAGAGTATATTTTTTTTGTTGGCTTTTTTTTTGTTAGCAACTAGCAAAATTTAAATGGATCCTTATTTCTGTTTTGTTTTAATTTATTTTTGATTACTAGAAAGTACAGATATAAATGCTTGATATGAGTGCTGAACTGCATATGTAACACATAGCTTTATAGTTAAGATTATTTTCTTCTGTCCTGATTTTCTTATTTAAATGTTTTCTAGCCAGCTTTGGTGGATCATGCCTTTAATCCCAGCACTGGGGAGGCTGAGGTGGGGGGGGGGTTCTGAGTTTGAGGCTAGTTTAAGCTACGGATTGAATTCCTGGTCACCTTGGTTGGAATGAGAGCTTGCTAAATAATGTGGGGGGGGGCAAAAAGAACAAATATTTTCTATTTCTTTTGTAGTGTGTTTATTGTAAAGTGTTCTAAATATTTTTTTAAATCAAGGCTGAGTGTGTGTGTGTGTGTGTGTGTGTGTGTGTGTGTGTGTCAGTATTTGTGACCCACTGAGTTTAAATAGGGTTGCTTGCATGAGCATGGGTGAGGGATTATTTACTAGAGAACATGCAATTTACCAGTGGCTATACCACTGAATAAATTGTATCCTCTACTCCTAGCAACCCTTAACTGCCACTAACTAGTCAGGGGAGTGATGGGGGCCTTATACCCTCTTCTACCATGCATGCCAGAATTGTTATTTCATCTTATATAAGTCTCAGTCTTAGAAAATTGGTGCAGAATACAAAGTTGGGACTCAGTTATGGAAAAGATTCTTTTACCTAAGCCTCAATCTTAGAAGCCCACATAGCAGAGACTATAGGCAACTTCTGAAGCTTGTAAACAACCTGTAGAAACTGTGATTGGTTCTCTCTGACAGAAAAAAAAAAAATAGGAGCCTGTTGTAGCCAGCTCCACGTTGATGGGATGAACATCCAGTCTGACACAGTTACAGGAGGAAGGGATTTATTTCAAGCTGACAGATCCATGGGAAGTTCCTTTCATGGCAGAAGCATTTATTTCCATACACAGAGAGAAAAAAAACTGCAGCAGGCAAACACCAACTAGCAGCAAAACAGGAACCCCAGAGCTCAAACTGCTGTCTTCACACCTTTGGTTTGGGCCAGAATAATTCAGATCCACTCCCAGTGACACATCCCCTCTAGCTGGCTGCTGGACACTTAAACTGGAAGCTTAACCTGAAAAAGTACCCGAGGCTATGAGGGACTTTATTCTCATTTAAATCCCCACTGAGCACTTAGTTATATACTGTGAGGACAGAAATTTTGCCCATAATCTGAAGGAGATTGGAAGAGACATTTCTCCCCCCAACCCCTACTATGTGAACCTTCCTTCCAGAGAATGAGGTACACTTGGAGTAGACTTAGCTAACCTGTGCCCAGGCTTCTTATCCATTGACGTTGTGATGCATCTGCATGCTGTATGTTGTTTGAACCTGTTAAACTTTTAGTAATTAGTTACATAGCAATACAAACTAATACATTTGTTCATGTCTAAGTATTGGATTCTTTGGCATGGTGTCATTGTGTAATAAACACAATGATTTTCATCAAATTTTATAACTTTTTACTATTAAACTTAAAATGAGTGATAAATAAAAACCCATGTTTTTCTTTAGGTTTTGACCTAATGGGTTTACCTTGAATATAAAAGGTAAACAATGTAGTGGTGTGCTGCTCAGTGTGTCACTAAACCATTATCATTATAACTGTGCCACTACAATTTATGGTACTTAGAGCATCATTCTGAAGTGATAAGAGCATGATATATGATCTGTGCCATAACTAATCAATTGTGCTCTTATAGCATGAAAGCAGCTACAATGATACATAAATGAATTAGCATGGTTTCATTCCCATACAACTTTGAGTACTAAATATGAGTGTCTTTATATATCACAAAGCATTATTCCTGTTATTTTTTCCCAACCATATGACAATGTAATGATCATTCTTGGTTGAAGGCTGTGCAAAAATAGAAAATAGAGAATATTTATACTTTTAGGCTGTAGTTTTCTGACCCCTGATGTATATATATACCTGGTGTATATATAGGGCAATTCTAATACTGTTTAATGGGTGTATAATAGGAAAAGTGCTTGCATTGTTTAAGACCTTGTCTGTTTACATGGTTACTGCATGTAGCCCACACTGACCTGGAACCCACAATTCTCCAGTCTTTTATACTGTGTGTGGGATTACAGGTATGTAATTAAGAAGAACATTGGGTTCTTCTTAAGATGTATGTATGTATGTATGTATGTGTGTGCAAAGGGGAGAGAGAGAGGAGAGAATATGAATATATGAGAATGGGCACACGTCTAAATTGAGCTAATTAGCATCTATATTACCTCCCATACTTTTTTTTGGAGAGTTCTTAAAATCTACTCAAGAGTTTTTAAAATTTGTGTGTGGTGTACCTGTACATGTGTGTTAACATATGTGGGCACAGGTATGTACGGATGTGTATGGAGATCAGGTATTGACATCAGGTATCTGTTAATTGCTCTTCACTGTACTTACTGAGTCTGTGTCTCTCACTTGAACGCAGAGCTCACTGATTCTGCTTGTCTAGCTAGCTAGCTTGCCCCAGGTATCTGTCTACTCCCGTCTCTCTGCCTGCTGAACACTGGGATTACAGGTGGGTTGCCATACCCACCCAACATTTACATGGATTCTTGGGGTCCAAACCAAGCTCCTCATGCTTGTGTGACAAACAAGCTCTACCCACTGAGCTGTCTCTCTGACTCTGTTCTAGAGATTATAAGAAAAAATAATCTTGAAATAATGTAATTTCATGTATAACTTTCATCTTAAAGTGGCTCTTTCATCTTTCCATTTTTCTGTATCCATCTTCATCATTATTATTGCCTATCTATATCTATTATCATTGTGATGCTGAGAGTTGAACCCAGGGCCTCCTCCATGCTCGATAGGTGCTCACTTAGCTATCCCCCAGGTCTTTGATCTTGCCACAAGGACTAATACAGACAGCCCACGGAGGAGGATATACAACTGATCAGGGATGGGGAGGGGAGGAATTGGGGAATTCGGGATAACAACGCATGGTTTGCCCACTAAATAATGTAACTCATTATGGACAATAAATATATATTTAAAAAAAAAATCTTGGTTGAAATTTTTTTCCTTATTTTATTTCTCTGAAACCTTCCTTCCATTTTCTTCTGGACCTCCATCATTTCTGTTAAGAACTTCTCCTATATGTCTTGTAAACTTTTTATATGTTTGTAAGATTACAAAAGAAAGAGGTTTGAGTTTTTGCAGTTTGACTATGTTGTACCTCAGTTTAGTTTTCTTTGTATTTACCACTTACAGGATTGATGAGTAGCTTTAATTTGTACACTATTTTTTCAACAAATTTAGGAAAATTTCAGTCCTTATATCTTCAAATATATGAGTGTATATTTTTTGTCTTTTTGAGAATACTGCCCCCCACCCCTAGAATACCATGTAACTTGAAACTATTCTAATTCCAATATAAACTTAGTCTTAGCTGGTCAGTGTCATGTAGTTATTACTTGAGCACATGTTCTTTTTTCTTTTTATTTCATTTTTTGGTTTTTCGAGGTAGGGTCCTCTGGCCTCCACATACATGCACACCCTGGCATGTGCTACCCCCTCACACCCATGCAAACACAACACTCTTACTTCAAAAAATAGACATTCCTGAGTGTGCTTGTAGTCACCTGTCCTGTTTCTCCTTATATCCAGTATAAAACTCATCACTTGTACTATGTCCCTCAGATTCCATTCACTTATCAGCCTCAGACTGTGACCCATGATTGATGTGTATTCTGCCTGAGCTTCATCTCCTTGTTGAGTAGTTGAGAAATTGTTTCTAGGTAGAGAGCTTTGTGAAAGTGGAATTGACTATGTTTCTCCTCAGGGATCAGAGTCTGTCTACATTGACTGTTATCCAGTGCCTGGAAATCGGTGCTTCATAGGTTTTGTCCACCTTTAGAGTTGTTTGCAACAGGGGAGAGTGTTTAATATCTATTACTCTATTGTGGCTGGAAGTAAAGTCTCATTAATTTTATGTATAGTAAAGAGCTCACAATTTTTCCTGCAAATAGAAGACTAAATAAAATAAGAAATCATAAATAGTGTTTGGACTAACTGTATATTTGGTAGTTGCTGAAAATAATTAGGCAATACTATTTGTTTCAACTTTTATATAATCAGTTTCAGAAAAATGAATAAATGTTTGATATTGATTCCAGTCAGATCTTTTTTTTTTTTTTTTTTTTTTGGTCTTGAGACAAGGTCTCATGCAGCCCAGTCAAGCCTCAGACAAGCAGCGTCAGGTTTTAACCTCTTGGATGCTGGCATATGCCACTTAAAACTCAGTTTGAGTCTTTTAATTGAGCGGAAGAGAAGCCTGCTTGGATTGTTCATATATAGAGTAAGGTTGTATACAACACAGAATCTACAGATGTTTGGTAGCTGAAATTCCTTTAAGAAAGCGGGCAGACACTCTTCAAAAAGCCTTCAACATTTGTTAAATAATGCTTTATTGCCCTAATCTATATATTAGAAAATTTAATACTTGGAGCCAAGTGTGTTGGTCCACACCAACAACTTTAGCACTTGAGAAGCTGAGGCAGGAAGATTGCAAGTTTGAGGCCAGCCTTCGTTATACAAGACCCTGTGCTTAAAAGAAAATAGAATACTTGGTTTCTCTACCTTACAAGGGTCATGCCTGCCAATAATTTTTTAGCCCTTTGAAATTAAGTTTTTTAGAGGCTCTGTTCAAATGTTTTTAAATAAGAAGTACTTTTTTTTTTTTCCAGGCGAGATGGCTTAGCGGTTAAAGAACTTACCTGCAAAGCTCAACAAACTGAGTTCAGTTTCCCCAGTACCCACATAAAGCCGGACTCACAAAATGGCACATGCATCTGGATTCCATTTACAGTGGCTTGACGGTCTGGCATGCCTGGTCTCTCTGTCTGTCTCTTCTATCTCTCTCCTCTTGTAAATAAATAAATAAAAATATTTTTTTTTAAAAAGTATCTTTTGAGAGACAGGAAGCATTTTTGTACTATCAGTTCTGTGATCTTTTTCTATATATAATTAAACAAATATTTGAATAAATAAAGATCAAATGGGAATATATATTTGAAAAGTCTGAAACTTGGTAAGTGTATGAGCTTGAGGAAGATACTTTCATTAAAATGGTTTACTGATTTTCAAAATGTATTCTGAACTGGGCATGGTGGCACACACCTTTAATCCCAGCTCTTGGAAGGCAGGGTTGCTATGAGTTTAAGGCCATCCTAGGACTACAGAGTGGCCTGGGCTAGCATGTGACCCTACATAAAAAAAACAAACAAACCCCACAAAAAACCCACAAAAGTATTCTGAATATCTACATTGATTTTCTAGAGTTTTTTGAGTAATTTCTTTTAATTGAGATGACTTGAAGTTGGAATGTCTAGGTCTAGGTTAGTGAACAAATATTAACTTATGAAACAATATCTTTTTGCTCTTTTGTTAATTTTTCTTATATCTTGGTTATCCTTAATTAGATACATAGAGCAAATCTCCTTTGTTATTTTTTAAACTATTTTTATTTTAAGCAGAGAGAGATAGGAGGAAGGGGTGGGAAAGGGAGAGAGAGAGAGAGAGAGAGAGAGAGAGAGAGAGAGAGAGAGAGAGAGAGAGAGAGAGAGAGAGAGAGAGAGAGAATGAGACTGGAGAATGGGCACACCAGGGCCTCCAGCTGCTGCATACGAACTCTAGATACATGTGCCACCTTCTGCATCTGGATTTACTTGGGTGTTGGGGAATCTAACCAGGTCATTAGGCTTTGCAGGCAAGCATCTTAACCACTGAGACATCTCTCCAGCCTGTTCCTTTGTTATTTAAAAAAAAAACAACAACTTAAACCCATGATTTTAAAATTTTTAGTTGACTAATTTTCTTTTCTTATTGTTCTAGCTCACTGTCAATACCAGCAAAGCTCACATCATCAGGAAATTAATTTTGAAGATACATTTTACTGTAAAGACAACTGAGAACAGTTTTACGAATGGGATGAACACGCTCCAGTTGATTGCCTGCTTGCTGAAATTTGAATGTTAACATTACCCATCAGGTACAGTTAGCTAGTGATGCACCTACTCTCCCAGTGCCCATTTCAGCGCGCTTGTCTTGATTAAAGAATTCAAAGTGGAGTACCGCAAACTTGATATGGATACTAAAAAGAAAGACAAGGACAAATCAGACGATAGAATGGCACGACCTACTGGTCGAACAGGGCACAACCCTCGAGGACCTGGGTCTTCATCTGGAGTTTTAATGGTTGGACCTAACTTTAGAGTTGGAAAAAAAATTGGATGTGGAAATTTTGGAGAATTAAGATTAGGTAAGCCTGTTTTGTTTATTATACTATATGAGGATTGTTCTTTTTAATGGAATATACCTTTTAGAAAAAATGATTTATTTGGTTTTTATGGTAATTGTGAAGACTACACATGTTGGAAATTTCTAATGTCTTTATTTTTGTATGTAAGGAATGACATAGTATAGGAATGTCTATTCATTTAAGATTAACCATTTCCTTTTCTTGAGAATATGAGAACAAGAAAAATAAATATAAAGGCCAAGCTCAGTGAAATAGCTTCCAGTAAGGCTTTTATAAGCATGTTTTTTGGGGGGTGATCATTAGATTCCATTTTCATATTTAGTACATGTAGTTACTGATCACTTTATTATCACTGTATTATTTAGTATCACTGTATTAGGGTTTTGTAGAGGACCAGAACTAATAGAATAACTATGTAATACCAAAGGATTTATTAGATTGGTTTATAGTTCAACAATAGCTGCCTGCAGGCTGGACAGCCTGAGAACCCAGTAGCTGCTCAGTCTTTGAGACTGGATGGCTCAGCATTCACAGTATGGCACTGGAGGCCTAGATGGTTTTGGAGAGCTGCTGTGCTTCAGTCCATGTCGGAGGCCAAAGAAGCTGCATTTTAGATGCCAGTGAAGGATGGTAGCAACATGTAGATGAACTCACCTTTGTAGGCAGGTAGGCAAAACCACTACCTTTTCCTGGGACCTTTTTATGTATAGGCTGCCACTGGAAGGGCTACCCAGTCTGGAGGAAGGGCTTCCCCCCCCCCTCTTAATCCATCCTTGAAATGCCTTCAGACTTTCCCAAGAGTTCTATGTCTGTTACTTGATTCCTGATCCAATCATTTGAGTAATAGAGATCAACTGTTACAGTGGCTTAAGTCAAGTTGACTTTATAAAATTAATGAAATTTACATTGTATTTTGTTTGCTTTTCTTTCTATTTCCCCTTCCCTCTATCCCAGTATGTCTGAGATGGGACTCAGAAGTACATTCCTAACATTGGTCTTAGAATCTTGACTTAGGTTATTGCAATTTTTGGAAACATTAGTATAACTAAAGCTCCTAACTCTACTATAGGCTCATGGCTATCTCATTATGCAAAATGCATTCAGTCCAACTTCAAAACTTAGTCTTAAATAGTCCTAACAGTTTTCAAAAATTCAAAGTCTCTTCTGACAAAATAATCTCTTAATTGTGAACTTTGTAACATGGCATAGTTCTAAAACATTCGTATTCCAAAAAGGAAGAATGGAGGCTTGACAAGGAAAGATTGACAAGATTGAAACCCAGTAGGACAAACACCAAATCCTGTAGTTCCATGTCCAGTGTCTAACACTAAATGGGCTCTAAAGGGCTTAGGTATCTCTGCCTCTACTGTAGCACACATAACCTCTCTTTGGCTGACTCTACTCTGAGCCTACAACTTCTTGGCAGATGTTTGTGCTCCTGGTATTTCCTATACCTTGGGCTTTCCATTGCAACTTAGGCTTTATCTTTACAGCTTCACACAGTGACCTCTTAGGACCTCCTTGCTGGGAACCAACCCTGTTACATATTGCTTTTCCTGGCCTCAGCAGCTCTCTGTAACTGGTGCAAGATGCCATGACCTCAATGTTGCATCTTTAATGCCTACCAGACCAGTGCCATGTAGATGATGCTGTCCATTTCTGTTGCCAGCTAGGGATGCAACCTTGCTCCCATGGATGGAAGCTGCAGTGGCATCTCTGTGCCTTGGTTACTGAGTCCGTGGAAACACTTTCCTAGACTCTGTTGCTTTTTAAACTTTACTTTTTATTATTTAATTTTATTTGTGGTACTGAAGATCAAACCTAAGGCCTCACACATATTTGGCAAGTGCTTTACCAGGCTGGTGCTAAAGCAGCTTCTTCTGTAGCTTTATCCTTTCAAAATCGTTTCTATTCTCTTAAGTTAGAGCTTTCAATGGATGGGGTCTTGCCCTCAGCAAACCTCTTCTCTTCTCTCAGTGAAGAGAGTAAAATTTCTCTTTCTTCCAGTTAATCTTTTTTTAATGTTTCTCAGCACAGTCATTGTGGGAAATTTCAAACTGTTTCCTTTCTAAATGGCACAGTTTTCTTTTTGTTTTGTGTGTTGCTCTCCCACTTGTAGACCTGGATAAAGAGTATCCAGATATAACCATTACACAGACTACATGCTGGGCTTTCTCAAAATTTCCTCTGCCAAATGAATTAGTCCATTATGTCTAAATTGCAATTCAACCTCAAGTTCTTAGGAAGCATGTAGAATACAGCTAGATTTTATTTATTTATTTATTTAGCCAGAGTATAACATGAGCTGGCTGACTCTAGTCCATTTCCTGTTAGAGCACTTGTACCCCTCTGAAACCTCATGAGCTAGTCCTCTGCTGTTTATGTTTCTCTCAGCATTCTGGTTTTCCAAACTCCCATCAGAATAACTCCTTAAACTCTGGTGATAGAATTATAGGCATTCTCTAGCTCAAAATTCCAAACTGTTCCACATTTCTCCCATAAACCAGTTCTAAAGGTCTATGTACCACATGGTCACGGCAGCAATTCCACTTCTTGGTACCAATTTTCTGTATTAATTACTTTGTGTTGTTTTGACTGAATACCTGACAAGAGTCATCAGCTTAAAGAAGGAAAAGATTTTCTCTTGTTTACAGTTTTTCTCCTTTCAGTTATATTTTTAAACTTTATCAATAACATCCATAAGTACAAACTTTCTTTTCTCCTTTCTGTGTCCCCCCTCACTGACTCCTTTTTCCTTTACAACCTCTCTTGTGTGTACGTAGTGTCAGCTACTGTGAGGTCACCATGACCACTTTGTGTCTGGAAGACAGTATTGCAGATCACTTCTCATTTTCCTTTGGCTCTTACATTCTTTCCACCACTTCTTCCTCAATCATGAGTCTGGGAGGGTATGATAGATATGTCTCATTTAGTGCTGAACACTCTACTGTCACTTCTCAGAACTTTGACGAGTTTTGAGTATCCACTCTTTAATTTTTTGAGAGGGAATATTCCATCATGGCAAGGAAGACATGGCAGCGGGAGCAGGGAGGGAGCCGTTGGTCACATTTTAGCCCCAGTCAGGAAGAAACTCGAGGAAGGAGAAAGTGAGGCCTGGGTAAAAAACCTCAAGGCTCGTCCACAGTGACCCACTTCCTTCAGCAAGAATTTACCCCCTAAAGGTTTCCACAACCTTCCCTCATAGCACCACTATCTGGGGACCACATTTTCAAACACAGGAACCTATGGGGATATTTTACATCAAACCACACACCATTGAAAAGAAACAAGGAGAGAGGAATGGTTATATAGGAATCAGTATTGTAGTATGTTTAGGGCTCTGTCAGTAGACCATGCAAAGTGCAAACTTGAGAAATTAAAAAAAAATATGGTTTCACAGTTTTCCCAGATCCAACCCAGCTGCTGGAAACAAATTCATTTTGGAGATGAGAGAGAGAGAGAGAGAGAGAGAGAGAGAGAGAGAGAGAGAGAGAGAGAGAGAGAGAGAGAGCGAGCGCACGCTCATTTGATAATGCCTGCATCACAAGTATGAGGACCTGGTTTAAATGTTCAGTGCCCACATAAAATTCAGGGCATGTTGGTTAGTGCCTATAAATTGGAGTCAGGAGAATCCCTCCAACTCAGTGACCAGCTTAATTTAGCCCAATTGATGAGCTTCAGGCCAATGAATAACGCTGTCTCAAAGGAAGTTGAATGGCTTTCCTGAGGATGACACCGGAGGTTGTCCTACATACAAGCAATTGTATATTTATCTGAATTTCTTAATGTCTTGTAAAAAAAAAAATCTTAATTTGTAGTGGCCATTTTATTAGTTTTGTGTTGCTAATGAACATGAAATATTTGAATGAAGCAAGCTAATAAAAGACAGTGGCATAATTTATATATAGCTATAGCATAATGTTACTAGAAAATTTTTGCGTTTAGTAGGGGCTAAAATATTTGAAAGAGTGGATGCTTTATATCTTATTTTTGAAAGACACTGAATTGGATAGTTTGAAATGTCTGAGCTGTTTCTGACTTGAGTTAAAGAAACTAGATTGTTGACTTTTAAAATTTTATTTATTTATTTATTTGCAAGCCAAGAAAGATAGAGAGAAGAGACGACAAAGAATGGGTGCCAGGGCCTCCAGCCACTGCAAACAAACTCCAGGTGTATGTGCTACTTTGTGCAGCTGGCTTTCTGTGGGTTCTGGGGAAATTGAACTCAGGTCCTTAGGCCTTGCAGTGCCTTAACTGCTGAGCCATCTCTGGTGTCCTAGATTGTTTACTTTTTGTTTAACTTTGAGAACAGTCATTCAATGCTTTAACACTGATAATATATTAGAAAAATGGTTACTTAACTATTCAGGGCTTCAAAGTCCTTAGTTTTATGATGGTATTATTCATACCTTCTATGTTATTGTATTAAATTTGAGCATAATATATAGGCCAAGACAATATTTGCATATACTTTGACCTTTTGCCCTTTTTGTCAGATTTTATTTCAAAACTATATATATATATATATATATATATATATATATATATATATATATATACACACACACACACACACACACACACATACATACATACATGTATACTCTGTGAACCAATTTAAACAGAAGAATATGAGAAACTATGTAAACCATATACTGAAATTCCAATGTATATTGAACAAACAGTGAAACACTCCTTTGTTTTGCAGTCTGTGAATAAGGGTAGAAATAAACTTTTTTTTAGTATATATAGGTATTGTATATATGTGTGATAGTTTACATACATTTATTTAAATACTTCATATATATAACTATTTAAATTCAAGTTAATAAATGTATTTATATATGTTAGTGCTTTATATATTTACTAAAGTTTTACATTTATACCCATGAACATAGAGAGCTAAATTGGTCATTTTCATCTTCTTATTCATATACTCTAAGGGTGTGTTTTATACAACTTTTTTTCAAGGACCTCAATGGTTTTTTATTTTAGAAAATGCAGCATTCTTTATCTGCCTGGGTGAACAAATTATAATGCTAAAAGTTGGTGTGTGTATTCCTAAAATACTTAAAGAACTCAACACCTTGGAAATATCTTGAATATATGATTGTCTATACCGAAATCTTTTTCTGGTTGGCATTTAAGTAAGTGAAAAAAGAAGGCTTACAACATGTTCTAAAATAAATAAATTTCAGAGAAGTTGCTTATTGAGTTTGGGCTAGACATAATTTAGTTTTTGTAGAAAACTGTCACCTTTTAGGACATTAAAAACTTCAGAGTACTTTGGTACCTTACTGTTATAATCATGTGTACAACTAAAAAAAAATTGATGCAGGATTTTGAGTTTTAGGGGAAGTCTCCCAGAGCTGTCAACCCCCATTTTTGGGTCCTTATCATATTTTAACAATGAATTGATGAAAAATGGCCTTGAAGGACAAATTATGAATTCTTGAGTTTATTTAGGGAGAAATTAAGCATTCTGAGCTTTATTTAGGGGAAATTGGTACCTAGGACAAAGCTGGACTGGTTACATGGACTTGTGGAAGGCAGCTCCTGGAAGTCCATGCCAAAAGACTTAGAAGATAACACACCTGTATGGGAGCAAAGCATGGAAGCATCAACCCTGTACCTACACAAAGGAGAAAGTTAAGAAACTAAGTAATGATGGGCTAGGAGCTTAAGGAAGGACAACAGATGGAGAGCACCAAAGCAGAGAGGCTGGGAAATTCAGACGCTGGAAAAATGGGTAATAGAGTTAGACCCAGAGTTTAGAGGAATATCATAACTAAGTAAAGAAGGTTTCTGGAAACAGAATACATGTGTAGAACAAACAGAAGAATGCTCAAAAAGGTAACAGGAGCCCTCTCCTAGCAGGCTGGGAGAGGGGACAGGCCCTTACCCACTATTTAGATGAAAGAAGCACAGCACAGTTCACTCAGGGAGAAGATAGGGAAGAGAGACCATAATTAACCATTTCCCTCTTCAAATAAGAGACTAGAGAGAATTAAGAAATAGTGAAGGACTCACAGATCAAAGAAAAATCATTATGTGTAATAAAAGTGAGAAGCCAACCCAAAGCGAAATAAGTGCTCCCTCCTTCCCTGCAAGCTTTGTTGGGAAGGGGAGAGGCAGGCTTACATGTGTGTTCAGATAGGTGAGATCATAGGGAAGAGAGTTTGGGTCATGTGAGTAACTTCCTTTATATGAATCAGATAGCCAATTAGGGTGAGCCTTGTTTTCAGCCTCAGGTGCTTAAAGAAAAATTAGATTGGCTCATGGACTGAAGGGTTGAGGGACCAAGATCTGATTGGTTTGTGGACTAAGGGTGATCCAGAGAAGCTGAGCTGAGGGAAAAGCAAGAATTTCCTGCTGGGGAGTGTTGCTGGCAGCCATCTTAGAGAGGACAGGATAAAACTCCAACTCCAGTGTTGCTAGGATGGGTAGAATGGCATCTCATTGTTGCCCCTTTGGGCTGCTGTCCATAATGAACAGCCTATAAAACGTTTGAACGACAATTAGACAGCTTGAAATTTCTAATCTATTTCTGATTTGAGTTAGATTAACCAGATTATTTACTTTTTGCTTAACTTTGAGAATAGTCATCCAATACTTTAACACTAGATAATATATTGGAAACATACTTCTGTTTCTCCTTTAATACCCAAAAATCCCAAGGAGAGTTAATAGTTAAGAGTTAATAGTGTCCACTGTTAGAAAATATCATACAGGTAATTAGTGTTTTGCTAAAAACAAAACAAAACTGGTAAACATTGAATTATTTAAATCAATGTATTAATAAGCATGTTTACTATTTTTTCCTTTAAATAGTTGATTTATTTGTGGTTTTATTTCCTGTGTCTTGGTGATAAAGCTTGTATTCTTCCTGTTTGTAGGATTTCTTTCTAGGTTAAATAATCAGTAGGAATCCCCAGAAGTGTGTTTACATATGCTCCTTGACACCAAACATAGCAAGCTTAGATACGGGGTTGTGGGATAGGGAGACGTCTCATTGGGTCAAACACTTGCCCCACAATCATAGGGACATGTGTTCTGATCCAAAGAACCTACTTAAAACTGAGCCACACCTATGACAAGATGGTTTGGTAGAGACAGAAGACTTCCTGGAAGTTAGCCTGATGTACACAGGGGTGACCTCGCCAAAAAAACAAGGTGGAAGGCGAGAATCTTCACATGTCTATCTGTACCCACACCTGTACACACAGCATATACATATACAAAAGTTTATACTGTATGCTTTTTTATTTCTTTGGACATCTTAAAGGTCTGTTTGTAGGAGAGCCTGTGCTTCCTGGAGTTAGGTCATCCTTAGACGTGGGGGCATACCTACTAGCTCTTCCTGATTTATCTTTTCCATGCTGCTGGAGGGACTGTGAAGACTGGCAGATCCTAACCTGCCCTCCTTTTCTCTGAAAACTGTAATCAGGATTTGGCCAAAGCATTCCTTTTGCTCCTGTTTTCTGCCACCCAGCCCAGATTCAGCATGGCCCCTTTGTAAATAAGATGAGTTTTGTTTTTCTGAGCCTTTCTTGTGTTTTCTTGAAGCTGCCCCTGACTGACCATCACATAAAAGAGCACAGAACCTAATGTTATATGTTTCTTTGTGTGTTTTCATATCTGAAATAAGATACCGTAACTTTTGACATAGTTAAGTTTTTCACAGTAGTTTCTAATCTTTTATTTTTTCTCTTAATTATGTATTGATCATAATTCCTTAATTTATCGTTGTGTTTGAGAATGATTTTACTGAAAACTCGATAGTCCTTAAAATGTATATCCAATATGTAAACAGGTTTGGTTAGATTCATCATTTTTTTAAAAAAAAAAGTATTTTTATTCCAAGATGAGAGGGAGGGGAGGGAGAGAGCGTACCAGGGCCTCCTGCTACTGCAAATGAACACCAAATGCATGTACCACTTTGTGTATCTGGCTGTACATGAGTACTGAGGAATCCAACCTGGTAATTAGATTTTGCAGACAAGCACATTAATGGTGGAGCCATCTCTTCAGCCCAGATTTGTCATTTAAAAAAATATATTTATTTGCAAGCAGGGGGGAGAGAGAGAGAGACAGAGACAGAGGAGAAAGAGATAGATAATGGGCACATCAGGGCCTTTGCCACTGCTAACAAACTCCAGATGCATGTGCCACTTTGTGCTTTTCGTGGGTACTGGGGAATCAAACCCAACACATCAGGCTTTGCAAGCAAGTGCCTTTAACAACTGAGCCATTTCTCCAGTTGTTGATTTATCGTTATCATGTTTTTATTTTCTATGGTTTCTAGCTAAAGCACATTGTAAAACTTATTTGAGATTGTATAACTGAGGAATAGACTATGATGATATATGCTACCCCCAAATGCTCCTCACAAAATCCAATACTATGTAAATTATTGTGCCCCCCCTCCCCGACATAACACAGCTCCAAGGGCCAGCACCCAGGCTCTCAGGGTACCACTGTTTCCTCAATGTGTGGCTTCAGTGTCTGTGTTTAACATGTTCTCTCTAGTTGCCTTTTTCTAACCAGAAGAAGAAAAAAGAATCTACATTTGCATTCCTGGAAGTAGAGAGTGACATATCTCATGTCCACTAGTATGCAGAACTTTGTCACCTGGCACATTAAGCTGAAACAGAGACTGGGAAATGTAGTCTAGCTCTGCTACCATTTTCATACTTGGGCTTTCTGTTGCTGTGGCAAGAACAGAGCGGATCATGGTGGATAACTAGTAGTCTCTACTATAAATATACATGTAGTATCTCAGTAAGGTAGCTTTTTAAAAAATAATGACCATAAGTTATGTTATAATAACAACTTGGTAAAACCTAAGTTCAGTATAGCAGAAAGTTATATAGGAAAATGTCATCTGGCTTTATGTGGGTATTAGGGAATCAAATTTGAGTCATTAGGCTTTGCAGGCAAGTGCCTTGACCACTCACTGAGTCATCTTTCCATCCTCCTTTTTTCTTTTTTAACTCACTTTTATACATTAAGGGTTATATTTAGAAAAGTATTATAGTATTTGTAGGAATAACACTATAAAGGTGGCAACAACATCTGAGGTTGAAATCTTGCTTACAAGTTTTACTGCCATTAATCAGCTAATGTATGACAGGAGGTTAAAGGGCATTTGTAGAAAAATGTAACAAATGAAAATTAATTGCCTGATCTATTTTCAGTAGCCGATCTTCAACAGGCAGGTTATTCTTACAGTTTAAAAATAAACCTGACATATTTCTACTTCATTACAAAAGTAATTTAATTGACAAAAATTGAAAATTCAGAAATTCCATTTGCTATTTCTTTTACTTCATTCTTTTTAATATACTTGTAAAAACACATGTTAATTTATACATCAACTTGCCTTTATATACTTATTATTTCTGAAACTTTCCATAGTATTTTCCTTGGGCTACAGATTCTAATCATTGATTATAGGCAATGTCAGGATAACTAATTGATTTAAATCCTAGACATGTTAATGATTTTAAATTTCTGTTCTAATGTGTCATTTACTTGTTCTTTGCATATGTTTAAGCATTTAGAAGTGTAAAATATTTAATATAACCAAATATGTATCAAACCTTATATATTTTCTCATGCTCAGAAAGGCCTGAATATCTTGAGATATGAGATCTTTTCTTATTTTATACTATATAAAGTAGTTGAAATTAATTTAGCCATTAGATGAGGTGTTGATAACTTTTTTCTCAACATAGTAAGCTGGTTTTTTTGAGCCAATTATTATTAGTTTTCTTGTTTAATTGAATTTTAACATATTCCAGATTTTCTGTATGTTCTATATTTACTTGATTAAACATGAGCCCCCAATGAAATTGCATTTCATAGTAAAGGATTTAAAATGTGAATATGAGGAATTTAGTGTTCCTATTTTCATGTAAGTGTTCAGATTTATAGTTCATTTAGTAATTTTACTTGACTATTGAATAATTTCTAAATTTTATTCAATATTCTAACAAAATTAGACTCATTTGCTAAGTGGGATTATATATCTATTGGTACCATCTTTTACTCTGACTTTAGGTGAAGTGATAAACAGCATTGAGTTGATAATAAATTGAACCATTTCCTTATTACTATTTTTTGTTTAATAGTTGGACATAAAAATCTTTCTTTTAAGTGAATTATGTACTTCTTCCAGACTAGTTTATATAATTAGTCATGAAAACTAAATTAAAAATCATCAGAATCTGACTTTTATCTTTTTTTTAAGGGAAAAATTTGTACACAAATGAATATGTGGCGATTAAACTGGTAAGTTTATATTGCTTATTTAATTATTATCTTATGTTTTAGTTATTTTTATATCCTTTATAGCATTTATTCAAAAAGAAAAATGACATGTATTTTATTTTTGTTATTAAGTTGCTAAAATTATCATGCCTTTCAAGTATGTGCTTTTTTTCTTCCACAAAACCTCAGTCCTTTTACTTTGGAAACATAGAAATTAAATTTTGAAGTTGACCACTACTTTTAATTTAGAAAAGCATTTTTAAGTGGTTGAAGATTAGAAGACAGTATTTGTCAACAAATGTGCTTTTAGCACTAATTCAAGATCATTTTCTTTGAAAACATACTTCCAGGTATCTTCTGAAATTTTTCCCACTGATATTCTATAAATCTGGCTATTGTATGACTTTGTTAGACTTAGAAATATGTGATGTGTGGGGGGATAGCAAGGAAAGCTGTCTCAGATGGGAGTTTTGAAGTCCTAAATGTGCCATCATGACAGGTGCAAAGTAGAGAGGCTTCTTTTAAAAGAATTTAGACCTAGAAATCACTTCTATATGTCTTTTTTTGTGGCACAGCGTTTCTGTCTGGTGTGCTAGTCAGGTTCTCTTGAGGCTTGGCATAGCCTCTGTTCCCACTCTCTTTCCTTTGTCACCTTTGTTTCTGCCAGGGTAGCCTATGCTATTAGGGTGATGTCAGTTAACATATGAAAGAGAGATTATTAGAGAAGAGGCAAGTGGTAGGGAATTAAGACACAACAAAAACCTTTTGGGATAAGTGGACAACCCTGCTACAGTCTCTCTGGGTCTAGACCAAGTGCAACAAGTCTCTTGATCTTCACTTAGAAATTAACGTGTGCAGGAGTGTTGTGCTGCCATCAAGAGAGAACGACTAGCTGAATGTGGCATTTGCCTAGATGAGTTTCTCTTGGTTTCAGGTCTTTGACTTCATGATACGACATATGCTGTCAAGAAGATGTCATTTCTGCTTAGAGTTGGATTTGCAGTTAGTCCTGAGAGTCAGTTCTACACATAAGCTCTTTAGATATAAATGTTTAAGAAAAAATTAATTTCTAATTTATAGTGAGATATTTTATTATTAAGATCCAAAGGTCACAAATTAGTATATATAATGTACACATTTTATTTCAAAAAATAGGCTACATAAAAAGTCAAATTCAAATGGACTAGGTAAGTTAGTATTTAGGCATAAAAAGAAGAATAAGATCCAGGATACCGGAACTAGATAGTATTTGAATGAACATTACTCCTCTCTCTCTCTCTCTCTCTCTCTCTCTCTCTCTCTCTCTCTCTCTCTCTCTCTCTCTCTCTCTCTCTGCACATGTGTATTCATGCTTGTGTGTGTTTTGGGAGGATTTTATTTGTGTGTACATATGTGTGTAGGCCAGAGGACAACTTCAGGTGTTGTGTCACAGGTACATTATCCACCTTTTTTGAGACAGGGTTTACATTGGCTTGGAGTTCACCATTTAGGCTATATTGTCTGGCCAGTGAACTTTAAGGGTCCACCTGCCTCTGCATTCCTAGTCATGGGCTTATAGGTGTGTCTGTTTTTTTTACATGGTTGTTGAGGTTGAACTCAGGTCTTTTATGTTTGTAAGATAAGTACTGGTTGAGCTATCTCCCTAGCTCTCTGATTTTTTTTTTTATTGTGTGTGTGCACGCATACAATGTATGAATGTGTTACATGCCCATGAAGCTTCCAATGCACTCATCTGCATTGAAGTGTGTGCTCGCCTGTGGTGGCTTGGAGGGGTGGTGTGAGTCCTGCTCCATCACTCTTCACTTGTTCTTATTTGAGCTGAAGTTTCTTAACTGATCCCAGAGCTTGCTGTTTTATTGTGAGCACTGGAGATTCTTGGGTCTCTGTTCCCCTATGGGACTAGGGTTACCCACATGTGTGGCTGTACCCAGCTGTTTATTGTGGGTCCTGGGGATTGATTCAATAAGTCACTCATGCCTCCTCAGGCTCTCATGCTTGTACAGGAAATACTCCTATGGCTGAATCATCTCTCTAGTCCCCTGTGTTTTACTTATTTGAAATTGATTCTTTTTTATTTTTCATGTTCTGTCACATTGCACAGCTTTAGAGGTGGGGGAGAGTATGTCTGGATACAAGTGTGGCAGTGTTGTACTCTGTACTGTTGGCACAGTGGCTATAGTGAGCAGCTCCACATGCCCAATAGGCTGGAGCCCGACCTTTCCTTGTCTGGTTTACTCATCATGTATCAACCCTTACACTGTATTAGTTTCAGTTTTGGAACTTGTTCATCCTGTCCATTCCATTGGTGACATTTGAAAATATTTGTTAGATCTTCTAGTGTATATCACCTTTTTTTGTTTAATTTGCTTTAGTTGGCTATTTTTGTATATGTAGTTTGTTTGTATTATATTTGATTACAATAAGTGACAAGTAATTTTGGTTAGAACCAGCCATAAAGGTAATAATAACTTGAAAATGTTGTATCTGTGTACTTTCAACCATGTCTGATCTCTATACTTTGGTGCAAATAAAGGCATCATTTGATAATATGTTTAGAGCAAAGATGACAGTGGCTACTTGTAGCTCTGTTACCCTTTTATTAAGATTTTCACATTTATTTGTTACTCTCCTTCTGTTAGATAGCTTGTTTCCAGATAATTTGTAATTCTTAGCTACCACTTGCCTATCTTCTTATTTCCTCTTACACAATAAGCACTTGTCCATGACTGAGGAAAATGCCATCTTTTAGTTATATGGTGGTATAATAAGATTTTATTGCTAATCAAGTATTGGAATCAAGTTGAATTGACTAAAGTAAATCAGATCTAGTTCCCTTATTTTTCTTTTTAACCTAGATGTATTAGTGATTGAGTAAGGTATAAATTCAGTTTCACTTTTGATGGATATAGTGGTTATCTTGTATCTTATTACATCTTAAGGTTATGTATTTTTAGATAACCAAAGAATTATAGATAATGTAGCACTATGTATAAGGCATTGCTTTAATTACTCCTTTTCTATGTATTATTTATATATAATTGTATATTATATATTTATATAGTTTGCGCATATGCCCTATTTTATAGGCGAGGAGCTGAAACATACAGGAAGGTTAATTAACTTGTGAAAATTCACATAACTAGAAAAGTGGTAGCTTGACTTAAACCTAGAACAATTTAGTTTCAGTGTCAGCTCCTAACTACTGTGTTGTCTTGCCCTTTAAGAATTGTTTTTTTTTTATTTTTTATAACAATGCTTATGATTTCAAGTTTCAAGTAACTTTTCAGTACTTTCTTACTTGAAATCTTTGGGTTGTAATTTTATTATGTTGGGTCTTAATATAGATTTTTAGTCCTTTATTTGGGGTTTTTATTCTCTTGAACCTGTGGTTTGTTGACCTCATCTTTTATTGTGGGCTCTTACCTCTCTCCTTTCTCCCTAGACTATTGTCAAATGCATTTTAGACCTTCTCATTGTATTGTCAAGATTTCTAGTGAAGGATATTTTTTTTTTCTTCAAAATCTGTTCTGTAGTTTTCCTATTTACTTTCTACTTCCTATAATCTCTCTTTCATTGTATTTTCTGGCAAACTGAGTTTTTACATTTGGTGACTTTACTTTTGTCATAGTTCCCTGGGTTCTTCTGATAGCTGATCATCAGTATATTTACATTAAGACCAAAGTTGCTTTTTATATGGCTCTAAGAGAGACAAAGATGCCTAGTGGAATAATACAGTTTATAAGAGTTGACACTAAAATCAAGAAGATTTGGAATTGGAGCCTATATTCATCTTATAACTTAAAATGTCTTTTGTTTATTCACATGTTCTTTGACTAGGAGCCTATGAAATCCAGAGCACCACAGCTACATTTGGAATACAGATTCTACAAGCAGTTGGGATCTGGAGGTAAAGTCTCACATTAATGTTTAAATTTGGAATAACATAGATTTCCATGACAATGATTCTTTAGTTTCTAGGAATACTGTTGTAACTTTGATTAAGGAACATCATTTTTCCAGGCATTACCTAGTAGATATGTCCTAGTTTATAATCACTTTTAAAAAAGAACATGAATTTTTAGGCTTTCATGTCGAAGCTAACTTAAGTAGAGAACATTGTGACCAAATTGCTTGAAGAATTATGAGCTGCATATAGCTCCCATATTGTTAGTCTTTTTGTCATTATTATTGCCGGTACATTGTGATGGGCTGAAAAATGGTTTTGTAAAAAGAAATGTCTCCATGATAATCCCTGGAACTTGCAAAGTTACCAAATGACAAACATTTGAGATGGCAGGACTTTCCTGAAAATGTCTGGTTTATCCCTACATGCAGTTTCAAGCGCCATGTTTAATAAGAAAGAGGTATAGAGCTACTTCATAGCCAGAAAAGGGGAAGAAAGTATGACCAGGAGGCAGAGGTTGGAGGGTTGCAAGTGAGTTAGGAAGGTTTACTGCACAAAGGTCCTGGTGGAGGACTTCTGGGATTCTTCCCTGGAGCCTCTGAAGGAAGTGTGGCCTTTACTTCAGCCCCGTGAGCCTGATTTTAGATTACTTGCTTCTAAGCTGTGGTAGAATAAATTTCTGTTGTTTTAAGCCATCAAACTTGTAATAACTTATTACAATAGCCCTAGGAAACTGACGCAGATAATTTTTATACAACTCTAAATCTAAGTGGGTGTGCAGGTCTTGAGTTTTTTGGGGAAAATTATGGGAAATTTTTCTACTGTATGTTACATTGCCTTCATGTTTCAGCTTCACAGAGCTCCTCTTTCGGGTACTGTTATTCTTTTGATTGTAATGATTATGCTTGTTCAGTTTCCATGTAGTACAGGTAGGGCATGTTGTTTCCCCAGATGCAATCAAATGGAATTTCTTCATGTGAGTTTTAGAAGCATGCTCACAGTCTATTTGGTAGGGCTATCTGATTCTGCCTATGTTATAGAGTTCACATACAATGAGTAATCATTTCAGGGATAAGAAATGTGAAATTTTGTATTAGTACATTTAGCACTATAGATTTCTTTTAAGCTTTAAAATTAATTTTATATTTTGAAATTTTCATACATGTACATAATGTATTCTTGTCATCATCACTTCCAATAACTTCTCATCCCTCATCCTACTGAACTCCTTCCCAACTAGTTCCCCTTCGACTTTGGTGTCTTCTTTTTTTTCTCTTTTGTGTCCCTCTGGGCTTTATTAGGTTGTTAGCTTGAGTATGGGAGCAAGGTTATTCACCAATGGCTATACCACTGAAAAAAATGTCTCAAGTCTTAGCAACCATTAACTGCCAATAGATCCGAAGGTAGGAGTGGGGTCTCCTGAGTCCCTCCTCCACCCATGGTGAAATGTTAGTGGCAGGTAACCATGACTGTGTTCATGAGTGCAGGCTAGATCCCTCTGGAACCATTCTTGTCCACATTCTCTGACTCCTACATTTTTTTCTACCCCATTTTGTGTGAGCCAGAGTGACAGTTGATTGGCTTGGCCCTGACCAATCACAGTTCTAGGATTAGGTTTGAGTAAAGGAGACCTCCCACTCTAGGGAGCTGATCAGTTTTTTTTTTTTTTTTAATTCCAAGGGCACACTTGCTCTTTACTTTAGGGATCTCAATTACCCTAAACTGTCACAGCGGTTTTACTTTTGTGTGTGTGTGTGTGTGTGTGTGTGTGTTTGTTTATGATACTTCCTGCCATGAACCTTGCTTGTTGGGGCTTTCCCTAAGTTTTTAACAATTTGTTTACTCAATTTTTTTAAAAAAACTTTATTACACAAATGTTGTAACATAATTGGATACTTATCTCTGTACACAATTATTCTTACCCTTCCCAGAAGTTCAGAAACATCTGAACTTCTCTAGTGATGGCAAGCATTCAAGTTATTTTAGTAGAATTGTAGTAACGTTTAAGTTGAAGTAGTACAGTGGTACAAGATGGTGCTCGCATCTAGTATCAGGAATGTGCAGATGTCTTTTTTTATTCAGAAATTGCAAACCTTATCTATTGTCAGCTGAACTCGATGATAGTCTTGTCTTGTCTTCAGTCATTTCTTTCAGCTGACTTCCTTGAGGCTACTGGTGAGGAATCCTGCCTGGAGCTTCCTGGCGTGGCAGTAGTGCTCTTCTAGGAAGGAGAACACTCTTTACCACCTCCTATTCCACCTCTCCTGTAACCTGGAGGCCTTGTGCAGCTCAGTCAGTTTTCACTTGACCTCACTTGTTCCACCAGCCTGCATGTCATTGACAGCTGCCTCCCATTCCATCCCTTTTTATACTTACTAATTGTGATGTCTAATTACTCGTTGATTTCGTGAAAATACACTTTTCAGCTTGACCTTGGTCATGTTATTCTTTCAAAACTATGACTCTATCTTTGGTGATAGTGACCTCTAGAACTTGAAGTCATGAGATTTGGGGTTAGTCCTCTTCTCTGAACACTGAAGCACCAAAGGCAAGAGCATATTTTTAAGCTGGTTCTTTCTGATGTCACAAAACATGAAGCTTTTTCTGCTACAACCTGAAGACCAACTTTCAGCCTATTAACACTAGTGCACCTCGGGCTTCTGTGTTGAGCATCTTCAGCAGTTATGAGCATGAGCCTAAGTGAGCGTTGCGGTTTCAAGAGCAGGTACAGTGGACTGGAATCTAGATTTTTTTTTTACTCAGTAGAACATAGCCTGGAATTTTTTATATATATATATATATATTTTTTATTTATTATTTTCAAGCAGAGAGAGAGAGAGAGAGAGAGAGAGAGAGGGAGAGGGCCACCACCTTATGGGTCTGGCTTATGTGGGTCCTGGGGAATTGAACCCGGAGCCTTAGGCACTGGAGGCAAGTGCCTTAACCGCTGAGCCATCTCTCCAGCCCCTGGAATTATATTTTTTACTTAAAATTTTTATTTATTTACAAGCAGAGAGAGATAAATAAAGAAGACAGACAGAGAATAAATGTGCCAGGGCCTACAGCCTATAAAGGAACTCCAGATGCATGTACTATTTTGTGCATCTGGCTTTATGTGGGTACTGGGGAATGGAACCCAGGTCATTATTCTTTGCAGGCTAGTGCTTTAACCACTGAGCCATCTCCCCAGCCCTATTTTTGACTTTTTGATATATGGAAAATATATTTCAAATTATCTTTCATTATCCAAATTGAATCATAATAATACACTAGAGTTTCATTAGAGCAAGTTTTTAAGCCTTGTAAAGCTGTTAAGGCTATTTTGACAGATAAAATTTCCAATTATTATATGAAAGTTTGGATTTTATTGGTAATAAATTGCAGATTTTTTGAAGTAATGTGTTATTAATATTTGTATTTATTTGTGTGTGTGAGAGAGAAAAAGCAAAACAACAGGAATGGGCTCACTAGGGCCTCTTGCCACTTCACACAAACTCCAGACATACACCACTATGTGTATCTTGCTTTACATGGGTACCAGGGATTTGAACAGGCTTTGTAAGCAAGTGCTTTTAACTGCTGAGTCATCTCCCCAGTCCAGAAACAATAGTTTATGCATTTTTAAGAATGCCTTTTATGTGTTTCCTTGTCACTACAATTTAAAGATGTTTGTTGCTTATTTTTTATTTCAGTCCTGTGACATTGTTTTTTTTCTTTTGGTTTTTCGAGGTAGAGTCTCACTCTAGCCCAGGCTGACCTGGAATTCACTATGTAGTCTCAGGGTGGCCTCGAACTCATGTTGATCCTCCTACCTCTGCCTCCTGTGTGTTGGGATTAAAGGCATGCGCCACCACGCCCGGCTCTGTGACATTCTTTTGTTTGTTCATTTTTTTGATTCAGGGTCTCATATAGCCCATGCTAGTCTCAAACTCACTATGTAATTCAGGAAGACCTTGAATACCTGATCCTCCTGCTTCCATTTTCTAAGTGCTGGGATTACAGGTGGGAGCCAGCACTCCCACTTTACACTAGAGCTTGCTTGCTTTCTCTCGACCCCCAAGTCTGGGGATCAAAGTCAGGGCCTTCTGCATATTAAGCATGCATTCTTATCACTGAACTACATCCCTATCCCTATCCCTCTCTTCCCTCTCTCTCCTCCCTCTCCTTGTCCTTCTCCCTCTTTTCCCTCTCCCCCGTCTTTTCTTTTGTTTGTTTATTTATTTATGAAACAAGGTCTGACATAGTCCAGTCTGGCCTGTGAACTCAATATCTAGGTAAGACTGGCCTTGAATTTCTCTTCCTGCCTCCACCTCCTGAGGGCTGGGATTGCACTAGATTTATATGGTACTGGGGATTTAATCCAGGGCCTTCTGCATGCTAGGCAAGCACTCCACCAACTGACTTGTAGTTCCAGCCCCCTCATCCCTTTTTTGTTTGCCACAATATCTAGCTTAGGTGTCCAGGTGAGACTTGAGATCTTGATCTCTCTCAGCCTCTCAGAGTGATACAACTTTAGGTTGGTGCCATCACACTTGACATATAAAAAATTCTTTCCTCATGAATAAAAGTATTAAATATTCCAATGAGCTGTGCAGAACAGGTTTGTTTCATAGAATTTTTAATGAATGCACCATTGAGTTGAAAGTGGACATTCTTGTCCATTCCTAGTCATTAATGGAAAGCATTCCTTCTTTCCCTGGTCAGTGTGATGTTAGCTTATAGTTTATCATAGGTCATCTTTAGAGTTAGACAATTTATAGTTCAAATTTTGCTGAGAGTTGTAATAAATGTTTTGGCCTCTATTAAAATGATCTCTTGGTTTTACACATTTATTCTGTGTAGACAGCTTCATGTTGCTGGGATTTACATCCAAACCAGACACAGTTTATAGGAGGGAAGGGGTTTAGTTCAAGCTTACAGATCCAGGGGAAGTTCCATCCATGGCGGAAGAAGCTGACTCCCATTCATCCAAACAGAGAAAGAGCCAGACAGCTCATAAAAACCAAAAGTGGCAAACAGGAGCCCAGGCAGAGCTGAAACCACTCTGCATACCTTTTGATTAGCAATCAAATCCATTCCCAAACACACCTTTGGGCTGGACCCCAGGTTCTGCCTGCTAGTGACACCTCCTCCACCCATGCAGCTGGAGACCAAAGTTAAAAGCTTTAATGAAATACCTGAGTGTATGGGGGACATATATTCAAACTACCACATTCTGTTATTATAGTGAATTACTCTGATGGATTTTGGGATACTAACCCAACCTTGCATTTTTGGACTAACATGATGCCTTATTTTCTGTCGTGTACATAATAACTAAAACAGTTTCATTAGGATGTCATAGATGTTCAATATTTAGTTATTAAAGACAGTTACTTCCAGTTTTGGGAACCTTTGAAAACATTTGAAAAAAATAACCACCAAAAATTCTAGTCTTTAATAAACTGAAGCCTATTGATACTTTAATCAGAGTATGTAATCAGAGCCACAACTTTCTTAGGAATGTAGATGGTGAGTCAGAAGGATGTAGGGAAGCTCTTTGCCAGTCCTGTCATTAGAGGACTTCAAAACCTGTTTGTTTTTGTTTTCACATTCTATATATAGTTCTAACAAGCTTTGATGATCTAGTTTCCTTGAACCCTATAGATGAGAAGCAACAAAGAGAAGAGTGGAAATGAGTTACTAGAGCTTGTTAATTTGAGAATATAGAAATTAGCAACTTTCATGGGTATGAAGGAATAAGAATAGTATAATGGGAGGAATTTTTAAATTAGTAGCTGAGAGGTGTTGAAAAGACCTTGTTGCCTGTTTATAATAAGTCTTAATTGTAGTTCTATACTCTTTAATATATATTATTTAATAATCAAAACAGGATTTTAGTGTTGGAATAAACTTTAGTAAGCCATCCATTCACTGTTTTTGAAAATTTTCTCAGCTTTTACATATGAGTGGATAGATATGACACATGAGAAAGACTGGTGTCATAGGAGTTGCTTAAACCAAGATAGAGAGTCTCAGTGTCAAGGGGAAATGGGACAAGTATGTGATGGATGGTGTGTGTATGCATGTGTACGTGTGTGCAAGAAGGCAGTGTTGATAATCTGCTTTTGGAAAGTTTGTGTGCAGCTTGAACTTGGTTTCCATACCTCGACCCCTACCATAATCTTTGCATTTTAGCCTTCCTCCCAATGTACTCCTATCTTACTCATCTTTATATTTAAAACTTCTTATTCAGACTCCTATTGCTGAGGCCCATGTGAGAGATGAAATGACAATCCAGCCACCTAGCTCAGCTGGTTAAAGTTAGGCCAGACTAAAAGCATAGTTGTCCTGGTTTCTAGGTGGTGGTTTCTGTTCTGCCAGTGGAGTAGTTTGTATTCAAAATGATATGGTCAATCACAACAAGAACGAATCTCTTTCCAAAGTTATTTACTAAAAGGAATGGCAAGGTTTTAAAAAATTACATTTTATAAACATTGTTCTTTTCTAAAAATTCAAAATTAATCACTTGAAAACAAAACTGAGATAGTTGTAGTGAAATAACTTCATTTTCACATAGATGAGTTAAGGAGTCTATTACAACTGCCTTTTAAACATTTTTATTGATTTATTTGCAAGTAGAGAGAGGTTGAAGGGAGAGAGAATAAATGAGAGAATGAGCATGTCATGGTCTCCAGCTGCGCAAATGAACTCCAGATACATGCCCCACTGTGCATCTGGCTTCATGTGGGTACTGGGGAATTGAACCCTGGTCATTAGGCTTTGCAGGCAAGTGCCGTAACTGCTGAGTCATCTCTAGAGCCCAACTCTGCCTTTTTATTGACTTAATATCTATTAAGAGGTATCATATATAGACTGTTATATTTACTGATGGGGAACATACCTAGATAGGCACATATGTATTTATATACATTGACATAACTAGATAGGAACATAGGACATGTATATTAGACAATGGGAATTTGGGAGCTTATCTTAGCACCATGCCTACCATGGGTTTACGACAGACAGCAGTGACTCCGTTGTTTCGTAGAGTTGTAAATTTTCCTGTGTTCTGAGCATTTCTGTAGCATATAGAATACTCTATAATGTTGTTCAATGAGGCTTCAGTAGGGGTGTAACCAGGCTACAGTGTAAACATCAAGGGTAGAGAAGCTTTGATCAGACAAGTGTATTTCTTTTTTTTTTTTTTTAATAGTTTTATTTGTAAGGAGAATGGGGGGAGACAGTGAGCACAACAGGGCCTCTTGCCTCTGCAGAGGAGCTCCAGGAACATGTGCCAGCTTTGTGCATCTGGCTTTATGTGAGTTCTGGGGAATCAAATATAGGTCATCGAGGTTTTCAAGCATTGCCGTAACTGCTGAACCATCTCTCCAGCCTCCAGAAAAGCTTATTTTTATCTGGAAATAAATGGCTACAAGTTTTGAAACTAGAGATATTTCAATATCATTTATTGATTTCCAGGGGAAAAAGCTTCATATTTAATATGATGAAATTATTAAATGACTTTTTCCTTTTCCTCTAGATGGCATACCTCAAGTTTACTATTTCGGCCCTTGTGGTAAATACAATGCTATGGTGCTGGAACTACTGGGACCTAGTTTGGAAGATTTATTTGACTTGTGTGATAGGACATTTTCTCTTAAAACTGTTCTCATGATAGCTATACAACTGGTAAGTAAAGCAGGGCATTTTGAAGTTGATTAACATCCTGGTTCATTGGTCACAATCTCCTATCTTCCTTACAAGGTCTCTGGCCCAGGTTGGTCTCTTAACTCCCTATGTAACTGAGACTGGCCTTGCATTCCTGACTTTCCTGCATCATTTCCTGGGTGCTTGAATTACAGATGTGCCACTATGCTTGACTTTTATTGGTCACAAATTTTAAGTGAAAAGCTCTATTAAAATTGTTTGTCAGCTTACACAGCATTTGATCTACCTAATACAAATGTTTGTGCTTTTTTGTTTCTTTCTCGGATGCATTCATTTTAATATGACTGAACCATTCAATTTTAGTTATATTAAAAGTAATCTCTTAACTACTTTAAATACACATTGGTCACTTACGAATTGTTTTTATTGTATTTATTTTAAGAATTTGTTTTTCTTATGTAGAGTGAAAACTTTGAAAGAGAGCCCTGGGGGGGGGACTTTTAGTCTTGAATATGGACTTGAATAATCTAATAATAAAAGAAGCAAACTAATGAGCCTTACTAGATGATTCACATTTCAGACAACCGATGGGACAACATTTAGAGGGTAATTTCCAGAGAGCTTGAACACCTGACAATATGAGTATGCTACAGAAGTCTTAAATGGTTTTTAGTCATTGACTCATTAATTTCATTTTTACAAATTGACGCTAGAAATACTTGAATTACTTAAAGATTTGGGTACAAGGATAGATTTATAAAGGGGAAACAACCCTAGAGTGTAGAATTAACAGGATGAGTTGGATGAATTATTAATAGCCATAAAGTAATATTTAGCTCTTAAAAGTATGTATCATGACCTGGAAAATGCTCATAAGATATCATTAATTAAAGCCTAGTTCATGGTTGGACTATGATCCAAAGTTTGTTGGTAGACAAACTAGAATGTCCTGTGTGGAGTATATGTTTGCATCTCAATCATAATTGTCACAAAATGAAGCTATTATCCTATTTGTAATGTTCTGTTTTGTGATACTTTGTATGAAAAAACAGCTATAAATATGCTGTATTATTCCTAGAGTTTGGAATACAAAGTTTTTTTTTTTAATTTCATGATCTTATTTTTAGGTGATTAATTCCTAGGGAAAAAAATAAAGTTACAAAATAAGAAAAACATGCTGAAGGAAGCTGCAAATATATTTTAAATATTTTCAGTTATTTGTAAACAGAGAAGGAGAGAGAGAGACTATGAATGCATATGTAAATGAGCATGCCCAGGGCCTCTAGCCACTGCAAATAAACTCTAGATACATGCGCCACTTTGTTTGTCTGGCTTTATGTGAATACTGGGGAATCGAACCCTGGCCGTTAAGTTTTACAAGCAAATCCCTTAACTGCTGAGCAATCTATCCACAGCCCAGGTATTTTATTTAACAATTGATCATTGAACTGAGGCAAAATGATACAACTTTATGAGTATATCTATGCTTTTGGGTTCAGGATTTGAAAAATATTTTTTATTTATTTGAGAGAGTGAGAGAGAAAGAGGCAGAGAGAGAGAGAGAGAGGGAGAGAGAGAGAGAGAAAGAGAGAGAGTGAGCATACCAGGGCCTCCAGCCACTGCAAACAAAATCCAGACACATGTACCACCTTGTGTATCTGGCTTTATGTGGTCGCTGGGAAATTAAACTCAGGTCCTTCTGCTTTGCAGGCAAACTGCTTAATAGATAAGCCATCTCTTTAGCCCAAGTTCAGAATTTTTTTATCAGTAAGATTTTTTTTATAAGCTAGTATCATCTGAGTATACAGACTGTGTCTGATTTAATGATATAAAATGAATCCTAAAATTCAAATACTTTATTAGTTACCCTAGCAGTAAAGACAAATAATTGAAATCATATATATATATATATGGAGGATTATAGACTGACATCAGGTTAACTTTTGAAGGACTGAAGCAATTTCTGATTTTTATCATTTATGTATTTTCTTTGTGAAATTTCTGTTCTAGCTTTATCATAATTTCTTTTGCTAGTCAAAAACTTGAGATAACAATTCTCTCTCTTTTTTTTAAACAAACAAAAGATTTCTCGTATGGAATATGTCCATTCAAAGAACTTGATATACAGAGACGTCAAACCGGAAAACTTCTTAATAGGACGACCAGGAACCCATACCCAACAAGTTATTCATATTATAGATTTTGGTTTGGCAAAGGAATATATTGATCCAGAGACAAAGAAACATATACCATACAGAGAACACAAGAGCCTTACAGGAACAGCTAGATACATGAGCATAAATACACATTTAGGAAAAGGTATGTGAATGTGTTGTAAGTATGGAAATTGGAATTTTGTAGCTCTGGGGATGATGTGAGTTAATGCTTGTTGCTGTATTTGTTACTTTGTCATCGCTGTGAACAAATAAACACCTAACCAAAAGCTGAAGGAGAGAAGGGGTGATTTTGGCTTACAGTGAAGCTTATAGTCCATTAGTCCACCATGGAGGAGGAGGAGGTGTGGCAGCAGGAGCCAGTCACATTGCATCCACATGCAAGAGGCAGAGAGTGATGGATTCCAGTGCTCAGATAGCTCTTTCAGCTTTTATCCAGTCTAGGTTCTCAGTGTATGGTGTGGGGATATTTCACTTCAGTTAACCTATCCCAGGCATGCAGAGTGGCTTGTATTCTGTAGGAGTCTAGGTCCTGTCAAGTTGTCATCTATATATACTGTCACAGGCACTCTTACTGGACTGTGGGTTATTTAGTGAATGCACTACCACCATTGTTTATTGCGACTCTGACCACCCTTTGCTCCTATATGCTGGCTCCTACTAGCAACATGTTTGAATGATTCTTTGAGCAGTTCCTTTCTGATTGTAACAAGTTCTTCCAAACTCAGTTTGTAGTTTCTCCAACTCCACAACCAGCCATGTCTGCAAAATGATCTAGGTGCCACGATTGGATAATTATAATATTTACAATCCAAGATTTGGCTATAGGGCACTTTCCTTGTGTCCATTATTGATACTATTAGGCCTTTCTCGGGTAGAACTGAGAATGTGTGTGTATAGAGTCACACCCAAAGAGGGGACACCATCACAAGACTTGCTCATACAATGTATCTAATTATTAACAAGTAGTTTTAAAAAAAGAAAAAGTGAGTATATGTATAAAGAGAAAGTTTGCCTAATTAACCTCATGCTTTTCAAATAATCCTTAGCCAGTCCTTGTCCTATAATAATTTCTTTACACATTAAAAAGTATAGTCTGTTTAAAAACATAAACACAAAGAAATCTTTACATGCATATGTTCACATATATTAATTAATACCTTACTGTTAAAGCCTCGAGTTTATATTGACACACTGATTTTTAACTATTGCTACAAAATATTACTCTCACATATGTATTTCTGATTTTTTCCCTTCTGTATTTTTATTTTTCTTTGCTTACAGTGAGGAATCTGCCCACAATTACTCATTTGCTTATTTTTAGAAGCCTGGCATACTCTGAAAGTAGCTTTCATCTTGCTAGGTAATACCACTTTATAAGACAGACTTACTAGATTTTCAATATTTATTTTAATGAAGAGTTTTTTATTGAAACAAAATATATTTGGTATAAATCACACCATTTATTTATATAATTGGTGGATTTTGATGATTATATATGCTGTATAGGTCACACACCATTGAGATTTAGAAGATGGTCATTACCCTGAAGACTGTTGTCCCTGTCTTCTCCAGGAACAGCTTCCAATTTGATTTTTGTCTCCATGGTTTATTTCTGTTGATAATATTTGATCATAAAACTGCAATTGTCTGGCTTCTTGCTCAGTATGATGTCTGTAAGATTCATCTATGTGGTTACATGTACATATACTTTGCTCTTTTTAATGCTCTTTTTAGTAGCCATAGTACGTACAAATCACAGATTGCTTTGCCATTCTAATATTGATAGACATTTGGATTAGCAGTTTTTGACTATCAAGAATAAACTTGTGTGGTGTTCTTATAGATCTTATTGTGAACACATGTTCTCTTCAAATGGTTGGGTCACATGATAGACATTACTTGATTTTATAAGTAACTATTAGATTTCCTAATTATTTGTACTTTTTTCTTTCTACTAAACAGTGGATGAGAATCCATTTGTTTTACCTTTATAGTAGTTCATTTTCAGTCATTATAATAGATTTGTGGTGATATTTATTAATCTGCAATTAATGTTTTGACCTGTTTCATGTATCTTTTGTGAAGTGTGTGTCATAGTTAATTTATAAAAATTCTTACTATATTATCATACAAGTCTCTGATGTATTTTTTCCTACTCTGCTTATTCATCACCTTTTAAAAATTTACTTATTTATTTGAAAGAGAGACATATGCAGAGGGAGATAGAGAGGAGAATGGACACATAAGGGCCTCCTGCCATTGCAGAGGAACTCCAGATACATATCCCATTTTGTGCATCTGGCTTTACCTGGGAACTCTCCCTGCTGAGCCTGTCTACTTCTCTGAGTTCTAACTTAGAAAGTAGAACATTTCCTTCCCTCTCCCCTTTCTATTGTTAGGATACTAAAAAAATGATACAATAGTATGAAAAATAAATATTACTATTTAAAAAAATGAATCAAAACTTTATGCCATACCAAAGCAAAAATCAGTTTACTACAAAATGTATAATTAATTTAAATGTAAGAACCTTAACTATAAGATCTAGAGAAAATGAAAATAAGAGAAAGTTATTTGCAGATTTGAAGGTAGACAGATTTCCTGATTAGGCATAAAAAGTAGACATAAAAGTACAAATATTGATAAATTAGACTTTGTCAAAATGTAAAACTTCTGTTCTTTTAATGATACTCTTTAGAAAATAGCAACAAAAACAAGCAGTGGCCTCAGAGAGAAGTATTTGTCAGACTTTATTTCTGAAAATTATTTGCTTCAGAATATTTAAAGACTTTAAATAATATTTGTAAAATACTTAAAAGTCATCAAAATATTTAAATGAATTCATAACAAAAAGATAAGTAACATTGGAATTGAAGTTAAACTTTAGTCACCAGTGCAATGGAAATTCATTCACAGTAAGCATACATTTTATAGCTATTAGTGTGACTAAATTTTAATAGTAACCATACTAAATTTTAGACAGGATTTGAAGTAATTGTAACTCTTATATTGTTGGTAGCAATATGGAATAGCAGATCCCTCTAGAAAATACTTGAGAAGCTTCCTAGAAATTAAACCTACACTACCTAACATGATTTTGGGATAGGACTCTTATTTATTTATCCAAAATTAATGAATATAGTTAGCTACACAAAGACTTGTATAAGAATGTTCCGAATGATAGTTCTTTTCATTCCTCCCAAGTAGCCCTGAATTGGAAGCTACCCAAGGTCCATCACACACACACACACACACACACACACACACACACACACACACACACACACACACAGAGAGAGAGAGAGAGAGAGAGAGAGAGAGAGAGAGAGAGAGAGAGAGAGAGAGAGAGAGAGAATAGGCCTACCAGGGCTTTCTGTCACTGCAAACAAACTCCACATGCATGCACCACTTTGTGCATCTGGCTTTACTTGGGTACTGGAGAATCAAACCTGGGCCATCAGGCTTTGCAAGCAAGTGCCTTCAACTGCTGAGCCATCTCTTGAGCTCAAAATATCTTTAGTTTTGGTTAACCCTAATACCCCTTTTTCTCCTCCATCTCCCTCCCTTGACCTCACTCTTAGACCTTTCCACCCCCAGTATTCTACCCTTCTACTTACATCTCTACTATCCCCTCCTCTCTCCTCTCTCCCTCATGGCTGCTTTCTAGCCTTTACTAGTGAGTCTTATTCCAACTCACATACAAATCTAAAAATTCAAAGTTAGGATCTGCATGTGAGAGAGAAAATGTGGTATTTGACTTTCTTATCCTGGGTTAGCTCACTTAGTATAATCTTTTTCCAGATCCATTTTCCTCTGAATTTCATATTTTAACTTTTCTTTACATCTGAACAATACTTTATTGTGTATATGTATCACATCTTAATTATCCATTCATCAGCTGATGGGCATCTAGGCGGATTTCATTTTCTAGATATTGTGAAGAGAGCAGCAATAAACATGCATGAGCAAGTATCTCTATAGATGCCCAGGAGTGTTAAAGCTGGGTCATATGTTAGATCTATTTTTAGCTATCTCAGAAAGCTCTACAGTGATTTCCATAATGGCTGCACCAGTGTACATTCCCACTAACAGTAGATGAGAGTTCTTTTTTCACATCCTCCCAGAATTTATTGCCATTTTATTGCTTGACACTAACCTTTCTGACAGAAACAACGTGAACTGTCAGATTAGTTTTAATTTTCACTTCTTTATTTTTGGCTAAGGATGTATACATTTTTTAGATGTTTATTGGCCACTTGTATTTCTTTTGGGAACTCTCCATTCAGTTGTATAGCCCACTTTTGATTGAGTTATTTGATTTCTTTCTTATTATTTTTTAGGTCTTTGTATGTTGCAGTTATTAACTCTGATTGTAGCTGGTACAGATGTTTTCTCATTTTGTAGTTGCCTCTTTGCAAGAACATAATCTATTCTGTAACTTGCAGTCTGATAGTAGATGGATAGTAATACTACAAACATGTATCTTTTCCAAGAATCTTTTTTTTAATGACAAGTATAAAATGCTGTGAGAATACATAGTAGAAACTGAAATGTTTTTTGAATCTTTCATCCTAAGTTTGTTTTTTTGAAGGTATTGAGTATTGTTACATAACATGATTATTCATTTTTTGTTCTTATATTCTTATAGTTTGTGTATGTGTGTGATGATGTGTATGGGTGCTCATATGCCAAGGCATGTGTATGGAGCGAAAAGGATGGACAAACTTAGGTTTTTAGTCTCATGCTTCAACCTTATTTGAGACCAGTATTCTCTGGTTGTGGTTTGCTTCTGGGAAGGCCAGACTGGCTGTCCATTGAGCTAGAGGAGTCTTCTGAATGCACCTCCCATTGTTATAGGCACTTTTGGAGGATAAAGGTGCTTTCACTACTTGTATCTAGCCTTTAGTGGGTGGGTGCTGGAGAATTCTGATTGGAAGGCTTGGGGAGCAAATGCTTTTAACCACTGAGCCATCTCCTAAGACCACAGAGCTCTTCAAGTATTATTTTTCTTATTATTTTTAGTCAGCATTTATGTATTTTAAGAATCAAGAAATCTGTACTTATCTTCAGTGACAAAATACTAGAATATCATATTTAACACATTTATAAGTATCTCACTAGCCTCAGTCTGTGACTGTCAGTCATGCACATGCTACCCATGTTATTAAAAAAATTGAAAATGACAATTTGTTTGTAGCTTTTTTTGGGGGGGGTAATAGCAGAGGGGTTATTTATGTTGATATATATTAAGCCTGAATATTAGAAGACTGGTTTACATTACTAATTCTCTTCATTGTTAGTGTAAAGTATACGGGATGGATGTTTTGTGTTTATATAATCTTAGGAAATTCAGGGTTAAAAAACTAAACATTTTTAACTCTAAGGCCTCAAAGAACTTTTACTATGTTATGTTCTGAATGTTTAAGATGGACCTTTAGTAGACAGTAACTATTTGACCATGGAATCCTTTTTTTAGTCCTTATTTATTCTAATATATAGTTATCTAAACAAGTAAATGTGCAATAGCTTATTTAAAATGCATACAATTATTTGTAAAAACAGCTTAGATCTGATTTTGTCACTTGTAAGCATTTGGCCTATATTTTGTATTTACATATTGAACATTTGGAATCATACATATAATTCTCCATTTTTGAGTCTTTTTATTTTGAAAATAAATTCATATATCTTTTTTTTATTTCAGAACAAAGTAGAAGAGATGACTTAGAAGCTTTAGGTCACATGTTCATGTATTTTCTGAGAGGCAGTCTCCCTTGGCAAGGCTTAAAGGTAATTATTTTTAGTGTTTCCTTATTGAAGTTTATATAATCTTTAAAAATGTTTAATATTTGTACGAGAGAGAGAGTGTGTGTGTGGCATGCCAAGGATCTCTTGCCATTGTAAATGAACTCTAATCGCACACACGTCACTTTGTGTCTATCTTTACATAGGTATGTACTGTGGAATTGTACTGGTGCCCACATACTTTGCAAGCAGGCATCCTTAACCAGTGAGCCATTTCCCCAGCTCACCAGTTCATATAATCTTAATATACTAAGTTCCTTTGTTTCAACTCAAAAATTTTATTATGAGCACATTTTCAGAACTTTTTTTTTCTGTTTCAGGCTGACACATTAAAAGAGAGGTATCAAAAAATTGGAGATACGAAGCGAGCTACACCAATAGAAGTGTTATGTGAAAATTTTCCAGGTAATAAATGATGACAAGTTGAAAAATATGCTTATATAATTTTTATTGCTTAAGTCTATAAAAACCATTTTTCATGATTTGATAAAAGTGAGCACTTTAAAACAAAAAAAAGTAATCACTTTACACATGTGATATAGAGCTGTCTATAATGCAGAGACTATAGGGTCAGTTTGTATATTTGTTCTGCAAGATAGTATTATAAGAAGAAAATCCCACTCTTTTTTATTCTTTGTGAGTGAAGGGGTAGGGGGCCTGTTTCTCACTGTAGTCCAGGCTGCCTTTAACTCACTCTGTAGCTCCAAGCTGGCCTTGAATTTATGGCAGTCCTCCTTCCTTAGCCTCTGGAGTGATGGAACTAAAGGTGTGTACAACCATGCCTGGTCTCTTATCTTTTAATAATACTTTCATACAAGCTAAGATAATATTTTCTTCAATGATATATTTTTAACTAGGTAAAATATTGGAATGGAAAGATGGCCCAGCCATTAAGGGCAGTTGTTTGCAGTCTGATGGCCTAGGTTCAATTCCCCATAACCCATGTAAAGTCAGATGCACAAAGTAACAAAGTGGTGCGTGTGTCTGGAGTTTGTTAATGTAGCAGGAGGTCCTGGCGCATGCATACTCATATTCTCTCTCTCTCTCTCTCTCTCTCTCTCTCTCTCTCTCTCTCTCTCTCTCGTCTCTCTTTCCCTTGAATAAGCGAATAAATATTAAATATTTTATTTATTAGAGAGAGAGACAGATAGACAGAAAGAATGGGTGAGCCAGGGCCTCCAGCCACTTAAACTCCAGACACGTGCGCCACCTTGTGAATCTGGCTTTACGTGGGTACTGAGGAATCAAACTCAGGTCCTTCGTTTTACAGGCAAGTGCCTTAACCACTGAGCCATCTCTCCAGCCCAGTAATTTTTTTTTTTTTTTTTTTTTTTGGTTTTTCAAGGTAGGTTCTCACTCTAGTCCAGACTGACCTGGAATTCACTATGTGGTCTCAGGCTGGCCTTGAACTCACAGCAATCCTCCTACCTCTGCCTCCCAAGTGCTGGGATTAAAGGCGTGCGCCACAATGCCGGGCTCCAATAAAAATATTTTTTTAAAAAATAAGGTTAAAAAAAAAGGTAAAATACCTGCTGTAGAATATAAACTATAAAGTTTTAATGTACAGTGACTTATTCTGATCTCAATGTCAAGTTTAAAAAAGAAAGTTCAAAGTATTATTTAGGTTTTTTTTCTGAATACCACAAAATCCTTACTGACCCTAGTGATTTTAGGCTAATTTTATATTAGTGAGTGGAATACATTCATGAAAATAACTATTTTCAGGTATATCTACGACTTTCAATTATAAGAACAAAATTTACTTAATTTTCTAAATCATAACTAACAATACCTGTTGTGATTTGCATAGCAACATTTAGTATAAAGAGGCTTGAACTTGCTGGAAGACTAGGTCCTGGCTCACTCAGTGTTCAGGGGCTTTCCTGTGTAGTGCTGTCCTCAGCATTAGCATCACAATTGTATCATAGGTAGCTGTCTTGCAAGGTAGCTTTTTAGTGGTTGTTGGCACACTTGACATTGATTTTTTTTTTTTTTTTGCTGTTATATCCAGTAATGGAAGACTAAACAAATATTAGTGATAGTCCTAGCAGGTAAGGTATAGACAGATTGGTTGACTGTCATTAAGCCTATAAAAAATTCTTCAGGGTATATGTCAAAGTCAATTAGTTAGGTAATTTGGCATAAAATGGAGTGGTGAGCAAGTTCCTGTGTGAGGAAAGTCACAGTGCACCATTGTCGTACTGAGGCGTCTGTAAATGAATGGGAACAGATGAGCAGCTACGTCTGTATTGGTTACCTTCCATCTCTTACTACTATTTATAAGGAAATAATGGAATACTCCATTTTATTTGGTCACCAAGGTTAGACATTGGAAAGTTAGGTTATGTTGCTGACTACAAAGAAATTCTGAAAATGAGTGTAAATGCTTTTCATAGAAAATTCTTAAATACATTTTAAATGTATGCACTAAGTATGCTTTATGATTAAATCATGTACTGTTAAACTGCTAATTCAACCTCTGTTGCAGTTTAAGATATCTTAATATTTTATAAAACAAATGGTTTAACCTCTGGTAAAGGTAGTGACAAAAGTAGTGATTAAACGTCTCTGTTCTCCTTTCCCTTCTTTCTTTTCTCCTTTAACTTGCTGTAATTGAATTTAGAAAGTTTAAAATTGAAGTATGATTTGGTTACTGTTTTGTTTTTCTAGTAGTGTCCATTCATAGGCATTTAAATATTTTGCTATTGAGTATTATAAAAGAGAATAGTCAGAGTAACTTTGTTTCCTTTTTAGAAGAAATGGCAACATATCTTCGTTATGTAAGAAGGCTAGATTTTTTTGAAAAGCCAGACTATGATTACCTAAGAAAACTTTTTACTGACTTATTTGATCGTAAAGGATATATGTTTGATTATGAATATGACTGGATTGGCAAGCAGTTGGTGAGTATGCTATATAGTAAAATTCTACTTACACCATCTTATTCACAAGTGTAGAACCCTTCAATGAAGAGTTTAGAACAAGTATTGCTTTAAGGAATTCATTTTATTTTTCTATTTCGAGACATTTTTTTCAGGTGATATCATACTAATTCAAAATACATTTGCACTTCTGCTTTTTAGAGTGATGAATTAATTTGATTTTTTAATCCTAACTTGGTGTTTAATGTCAGGTATGCTATTTCTATATAATATTGTCTAATTAACTAAGTAGTACTTTAATGAAAAAATAAAATTTTCATAAAGCTTCATCTGAGTCAAAATACTATAAAAAATTTTTAAGAAGTTATTCCTTGATTTTTTTAAACTTCTACTTGCACATTAACTTTGGAAATAAATACATTTTTATTAATTTAATTTAATTTATTTTTTGAGGTAGGGGTCTCCCTCTAGTCCAGGATGATCTGGAATCTACTTTGTAGTCTCAGGGTGGTCTCAAACTCTGTCTACCTCTGCCTCTCCAGTGCTGGAATTAAAGGCTTGTGCCACCACCTGGCCCGTTTTTAATTTTGATATTAAAAAGTAAACTCATGAAAATATTTGAAGGTCTTTTCATACATATAAAGGTTAATACTTTAAAAAGTGTTTAAGTGTCTTAAAAGCAATTTAAAAAGTTTCTATGTTTCCTTTGCTTTATTAATATTCCCTGCTAGCTTGTCAGCATATTTTGAGAATAATACTTTTTTAAGCTTTAATTTATTTAGCAGTCTTTTATTCTTTTATTCAGATAGGGAACTGTTTGTGTATTTCTAAAGTAGGATATTCCATTACTAATTGTTACATTCTATATTTTAGCCTACTCCAGTGGGCGCCGTTCAGCAAGACCCTGCTTTGTCATCAAACAGAGACGCGCATCAGCACAGAGAGAAGATACAGCAATCCAAAAACCAGGTTTGATGCCCTTTTTACATAGGAAATACCTTCATTTGTTTCTACATGGAAATGTACTTTTTTCTGCATTGAATAAAACACATATGAAAGGATTGAAAGTACTTGTGTTTTGGCAAACTATTTCTGCTAGTTTTCACTAGTAGTTTCAAAATAAATATAAATTTTTAATAAATGCCATAAATTAATCTTTTCGTAAACTGAGCAGCATTTGATGTTCTTTTGGAATGGAAGTATTTGGTTATCTTATTGGAATTAATTATAATAGTACTTGGTCTTTGTAAATATAATTTACTTTAGTAAACTATTTTCTGGTTTTTGCTATTTCCTATGCATTTCTTTAGAAATATAGAAGTAAAAAAGGCCGTGATTTTGAAATGAGTGACCCAAGTGTATGGTGTTTTAAGAACTCATTCAGTTTTTGGGATCAGATATACATGGATGTAGTTTGACCTTGTACTAGTTAATTTCTCAAAACCTCAGTTTTCTCACCTATAAAGTGGAAATAAAGAAAATTAACTTCTAGAATATATTAAACTTCCAGTAAATTTCAGCTGTTGAGGCTGGTGCAACTGTTAAGACTTTTGCAATCACAGCACAAACACATACATTTTGAGTAAAACAGCTGTATCACATGTCATCTCTCTGTGCAGAATTTTAAAGCTCTGATGGAAAGTGGTTTCTAGATGAGTACTTTAGGGGTCATGAACAGTTCGAACTAACAGTTAGGAAACAGGGAGGAAAGGCAAGAGAAGACATTGACTATGTCAGCAGAGAGGAAGTGTGAACCATAGATGGAATACTCATTGAAAGTTATCCATCCATGTTTTCTGGGGGAAAAAAAAAGAATGGGAACTTGAAAATTTTGATCAGTATTTTTATTTTCTTTTTTTAAAGGAAGCTTTATTAAATAAATGGTTGGCTGGCAAATTTTGCTGTCTCTTTAAGTTAGAATTCCTAGAAACTTGGCTGCAAGCTTTTTTGGAGAAAAAAATAATGATTTTTTTTTTTTACCTTTTTTATTCCTTCAAAGTCCAAGTGAGGGGTAAAATAAGATGAAAATTTAAGGACAGAATACCACTTATTAAAGTCTGTATAGCAAGACAAAATGCTTTGGGAGAATATTTACCAACATTATACTATAGCACAACTAATTTTAAAAAATGCTATTAAAATTTGAAAGTCTCATAGATCAATTTAAATAATATCATAATTAGTTGATGACTTGAATTGCCTGATTGATAGTTGAGACTTAGAGTTTATGTTTTATAACCTTAGTTAATTTCCCAGTAGTACTTCAAAAAATATTAGTAATTAATATTATCTAATAACTTCTCTGCTTAAACCCTTGGGTATTATGATAAGTGAAACTTTTCTTTTACTATTGAACTAAATTGTAATTTCAATATCTTTGGCTTTTATTTTTCTACATATTTCCAGTGTATTTTGTTAGATTGTATGCACTCTGAAGGTGGGAACTATAATTTATTTGTGTAGTTCTTATTTAACTAATATAGGGATAGTTTATATATACGTGTGTGTGTGAGAGAGAGATTTCAATAAATCCTTTAGTGTATAGGCTTATACATTGAATTTGAACATTATAGAATATTGAATATTATAGAAAACATGTTTCTCTTAAAAAAAGTCTTTTTTAATATATGTGCATCAGTGAAAAGTTGAAATTTTATGGGAAAACCAGAGCTCAAGTTCCCAAAGGAAAATGTTTATTGTTTCAAATGTCTGAATGCTTTGTAATGAATCCAGTTAATGGCTGACATTCAGGGGATTCTACAGCTGTGTATAAAATGTTAGCTACATGTGTTTTTTTATTTCAAATGAATTTTACTACTTTCTTACCAAGTTCTATAACCTCAAATTATTGCCAGTTGCCACACATATTTGTGTGAATTTTAGCATCTTTTTCACTTTATTTTTAGATTTGATTTCATCTAATTTGTTTAAAACAAGCTACAGCCTGCAAGTTCTGGTTATGAATTTAGAGGGTTCAGTGAAAAGACCAAATCATTATGTCTTGATGGCATACTTCATGTCATAGAGCAGATGACTTTGCATTATGCAGTTTAACTTAGGAAACAACGCCAGAAATTTATTCATGTCATCTACTTAAATTTCCCTAAAGGGTCACTCTCACCATCTTGGGTTTAGGTTCCAGATAGCCCAGGGTCCTTGCATTTGTGTCAAGATTCTCTTGACTTGGAGAAAGCAAGAAGAGCACTTGAAGACTTCAGAGTGTGTGTAATGATTGGGAGGAGTGAGTTACCATTATTGTAAGAGCTGTTGGCTCTGAGTTAGAATTCCGACTATGCTCTTGGTTTGCTCTGTGGCTTGAGGGGAGTGTTCATTAGTAAAGTAAGGTGGTGATGATGCAACCCATCTCACATTTTCAGAGAATCCTGAACTAAACTGTCAGAACTCTCCCTTCTTATTAGTGCTGCCTACATGTTCCTAAAATATGGAAATTAGCTCCTGTTAAGAAGCCACTCAATTCTACTAGTAGAATAATGGCTTGTGCTTACTACCGTCTAGACTTATGTCAGGGTCTAAGTCATCAAGTTTTCAGTCTGCTTTACATAAGAGGGCTCTTTAATTTGAAACGAATTTAAAAACAAGGAAGCAAAGATATTCATAGATAGTGTAGGATTTATTTTCAATGTTAATTCAGTTCTCAAAGTGTGTATAGTACTTTTCACTTTTTAAAGAACTTTCTGTTTTCTTCTCTTACCCTTTCAGTAGAGACAGAATACAAAGCAAGAGAGAAAATTTTTCTAGGTCCTCAACATCTTAAGGATTTTTGAAAATATGGCTTAAAATAATTCCTCATGGAAAAACCAATTGGGGATGACTACTACTACTACTACTACTACTACTACTACTACTACAAGAAAATAGCAGATGGTTTTGTGGTACATACTTATTTGAAGTGCTTTTTTGCACACACCATTTTTACTGCCCTGGATCTTGTTAATTTCATCGATAAACTTAGACAATGAATATGACCTCCAAAGTACTTTAACTTCTAAAATTTTATGGTTCTAACTTATTTTTATTGTTGGTCATTATACAGTTTAGCAATTTAGAGTCCACCTTCCCTCTTCAGAGATAAATGACTGCACTTATGATTCACAATAGTAAGGGTGTTTTAAATTTCCTTTTATACATTTGTTTTATATATTATGAGGATGAGATGTTTAACATATTGGGTTTTTCTTCTTCCATGCATGCCACATGCATTAAATATATGGCAGTCGGCAGACCACAGGGCAGCTTGGGACTCCCAGCAGGCAAATCCCCAACATTTGAGAGCTCACCTTGCAGCAGACAGACATGGTGGCTCGGTACAGGTATTTTCTGATTCTTGCATGAGTGATTATTCTCCAAATTTATACAACTAACCTTTTTTTTTAAACTCATGGCATGATTCTATACCCATATAGAAAGCTTGTTGCTGAATTTTATCAATAATTCCATTCCTTTGTTAACCAGGAAACAAAGTTGACATGGTCTAGAATGACCACCAAGATGACAATTTTGCCTTTGTTTATTTTTGTGACTCTATGCAGCAATGTTTAAATCACACTCATAACAGGTTAGAATTATGAACTACATTGCTTTAAATATATATGAAGCTCGGTTTTTAAATAATAAACTAAATTTTAGTGCTTTAAGTAATAGGACATTTAGAAGATTTTTGCTTTCACTGATTATGCTTCCTTCAAATTTCATTCTTAGATGTCTATTACTTTTCATTGTCAGTACTCAGATTATATTTTAATCAAATAAATATGGCCCTATTTGTAATTATAGAGGATATATGGAAAAAGTTTCTGTGACCTATATTTAAGTACTCCCTTCAACAAATTGCATAGATTTTTGCACAAATTTAAAGCAGTTCTTTATGATTAACTTTTTCTCTTTTATTCACTTAATAACAGCTACTCTACTATTGTCACATGCTCGCTAATAAATTTTAATCATTTGTATGTATTTTTAGAAAAAGAGAAAAACTATCCAGTCTTAGGTCTTTTAAAATGTCTAAAATTAAGATAATTTAAATACTGATTTAAAGTAATTGAAATAATCTTAATACATTTCATTTTAGAATCTTTGTTTTGATTTTTCCTCCACATATTCCCTCTTAAATATTTTCAATTATATTTTATCAGTTTTACATTTTTATATATATTTAATCAATTGAATTTACATTAAGTTTTATTCTTTATTGAAATTCTAAAATAAGTTCACAGTTAAGTATTAATGAGCTCTCATATAAACACTAGATTTTATTAGATTTTTAGAGGCAATTTAAATTATGCAGCTAACTTCTTGTAGAATATTCAAGTCTGGAATTTTTAGTAGTCCATAGTAGAAACATTTGAATAGTTGTAGAAATTCTGGAGTAAAGGGCACACAGAGGTAAGGGTATCTGAATTGTAAAATTTTCTATCCCCTCACTCCATGTCATTGGAAAAGCTAATTGAGCTGATTATCTAATTTACATAACAAACGTTGTTTACATGTTTCTAAGTTCTTACTCAGTGCTCAACAACTCTGCAATGATTAAGGTACTATTAGAAGTTTTTCTGTCACCTTTTTACCATTACCACACATTTGTTTTCCTACTTAACTGTTCTTGTGTGATTCCCTAAGGTGAATCATGATCTCTATGGGTTATCTCAAAAGGTGAATTAATTTATTGGATCACCACTTCAATACTTTTTTTTTTCATGTTTTCAGTTTTTGTACTTTTTTCATTTCACTTTAAAACTTTTCTGCTTGTAGCTACTACATCTGACTTCATTCTGATATTCAGTGTGATCAACTTACTCAGCTGAATTTTAGTTGTAGAATAAATGTATAGATGAAACAAAAAATTGTACCTGGTCCATTGATTTCATGAATAAATTTTACAATATCAAACTGACCTAATATGATAGACATGAAAAATGTTTGATATTAATGAGACATTTATTTACACCCTTAGTATGATAATGCTTGAATCTTTTTGCAAAATAAAAATTATTTCATTTCTAAATTATATCCTAAATGCTTTCAAAATTATTTGAAGTATAATACCTGTATATTTGGACAACTGACAGTCCAAATAAAACTAATAATAGTGAAAAGCAAGTCCCTAAATTCTGAACTAGTATGATTATTATAATTGAATACTACAGTTGATCCTGAAGGAAGGCAAAAAGGGAACCATTGTGTTCTGTTATTCTCATGGTTTTATATAAGGAGGAGATACAGAAAGAATAAACAAACTAATTTGGTTTTCCTTTTTGCCTTGCTGAGGATCAGATCCAGGGCCTCAAGGATGTGGGTCAGACATCTACCACTGAGCTACACAATCAGCCCCCACCCAGCCAAAACAAACCAAAACAAAACCTTTTTATTAGTAAGCGATACTTTTATGTAAGAGGTATTACCTTTCTTTTGAAGAAATATATTAGGAGATTTGAAGATTATGTCACAAAGAAGTACTCTTGATGAATTACAAGAGCATATTACCAAATCATATCTCAGAAAAAAAATTTCGATAAAAAAGAGGTAGCTATCTGATGATGCAGATTTAAGAGACTCAGAAATAGTATTTGTAGTTACCTGAGGTTTGTTTTCGTTCTTTAGTGCTGGAGATTGAATGCATGGCCTAACGTATGTTATACAAGGGCTCTAACCCAGCCTTACCAGTACCTAAATGGAGCTCTGTGCATATAGCACTACTTTCTTTTCCATGGGACTGATGTGCTGCTCAATGCAGAACTGGCAAGCATTCTAGACTGTTTAGTGCTGACATGAATGCATGATGGAATCTTTGACATTTTTGACTTACAGAAGGATACACTGACATCTATAATTTCAGATATACTTTTGATAGAAACTGAATAGCAGAGTTTCAACTTGAACTCTCTGCCTTTCAATAGACCAGGTGTATAGGTTAGCATCTTGAGAACTTGGTGAGCACAATCTCAAATTAGGTTTGGTTCAAATGGATTGGATTATTTATCAATGAAAGGAGAATATTATCATCGCAACTTCATGGTCCTGTTCTGAAAAAAATTAAAAAGCATTCTCTTAGTGCTTGGGCTTACAAAGTGCCAGATCAGTGGAATCTCTTGTTTTTATAAATTGATAAACTGGATTAATATTTTTATCCATTTCTGGGAAGTGAAAGATAAAGGTATAGCCAAGAGAAAGCATTGTCAGTGGAATTTTCTTTTTTATTCTCTAGTAAAACCATGTTAATCTTAGCACAGCTATATATTTGATAAACTGTTCTTCCCAGTAAATTCAATAGTACTTGTAAAATATCTGAAGATTGTATTTTGACTCTATTTTTGGTCTATGTAGAGTCAAGTGTGTCCACTTTTATACTCATTAGAAATATTGGGAAGGAATATTGAGGAGACCTACCACATTTAGTTTCTAAGCCATTTGTCATTCTATATAAATTGTTTCTTGGGGATAGGTACTGTTCTGAGTTCTTTTTATTTTATTTAACTTCACCATTTCCCTCCTCCCTGCCCCCATTTCACTGAGGGCCCTCCTCAGTGAGATGGCTGGTATTCATCATGGACTTGTGGGTTGAGTTGTGAGAGCAGCAGTCAGTCAATGTAGGTATAGGCAATGCCACTGTATGTTCCTTCCCACTCTGTGGCTCTTAAAGTCTTTCTGCCCTCTCTTCTGCAAACTTCCTTGAGCCCTGGTGGGTATGTTTTAAATCTATTTTTGTGTTGAGCTTTCAGTAGCTTCTACATTTCTGCTCTGCTGCATTTTGACTATCCTTAGTGTCCATCATCATCACCCTGGAACAGGTTGTCAGGCTCGAAGTGGAAGCAGCACTCTTGCTCATTTCGCCAGTTCCTTTGTGGTTTTACCTGGGCCCTAGCTGATGATGTATTAAGGGGTAGTTCATCTCTTGCCACGGAGTCAGGTATCATTTCTTGTCTTGTTGATAGGATTGGTTATCCTCTACTCTTGCTGCCTTCTGAAAATGAAAAACAGATTCTCGCCACTTACCCCTCTTGGAGCACACTGGCCCCAAACATGCCGGGCCCCAATACACCTATTTTTTGAGTGAAAGGAAAAATATAGATGAGTGTCTTTCTGAAGGTTTTAGTCAGCATGGATACTGATAACTAGGCAGTGGGTTAAGTGGATGGATGTAACACATTGCTGGGGAAATAGGAAAAATACCTAGTCTAGATTTAATGGGTCAAAATTTCCTACAAAAAGTGAAACCAATATGGTTGTTTGGTACCAAAAGAATCAGTAGGAATTCATCAGTAGAGAAGGCAGCAGGAGAAAGAAGAGCCCAGGTAGAGAAGATGACATACATAACATTTTTGAGGAGAAAGGCACACCAAGAAATTGGACTCAGCCAGTTTGGTGTGTTTGAGAAATGAAACTAAGAGATAGACAGGGTGCAAGTGGTGAAGCATATAGCGGTCTTGTTATCTAATTTGGAGTTTATTCTGAAAATACTGGTTAGACAAGAGTTTTGTAAAGCCAGGCATGTTGGTTCATGCCTGTAATCCCAGCACTCCGGAGGCTGAAGTAGGTGGATGTCAAGTTCAAGGGCAACAGGATGATTCCAGGCCAACCTGTGTTGTTTTATATTGCAAGACCCAGTGGGAGGTAGGAGAGAGGGAGGGAGGGAAGGGCAAGGGGAAAGAGAAAGAATAGATTAAAGGAAGGAACAAGAAAAAGGAGAAAAAAATTAAAGGAAAATAAAAATGGAGAACAGTGTTAAGAAGGAGAGAAAAAGGCAGAGCTAAAACTGATTGATTGCCCAATGAGAAAATGGGTAAATAAAAGCAAAAAGAAATGGAGTAGGAGCTTGAAGAGATGGCTCAGTTGGGAAAGTGCCTACTGGGCAAACATGAGGATCCAAGTTCAGATCCTCAGCACCCACATGAAATACTGGGTTGTGGTGGTATGTCTGTTGTCCCAGCACTGGGGAGGCAGAGATGGGTGGGATCCCCTTGTCCTACTGGCTAGTTAGGCTAGTTTAATCCGTGAGCTCCAGGGTTAATGAGAGATCCTATCTCAACAATAATCTTAACCTCTGGCTTCCATATACACCCAACCCAAATTCATACAAATATATATATATGTACACATAAACATACCACACACATATACCAATGCAAAAAAATTAAAAAGTAGAAGATAAAGTTGAAATATTTCTAGCAGTATAGTAAAGGAAAAAACAAAATAGGAAATGTAGGGGGAAAAAAGATGTAGTGTTAGAGCACCTTTGTGGGTCCTCCAACATTAGAGTCTTCAGTTGGAGTCATTGGTGGGGAGGGTATATTGAAGTTGAAAATTCTTCTTTTTCCACTATCAGGGCTGGCGTTGAGCCTGAACTGGACACGTGTAAGATAAATGACCACTGTCTTCACTTTTGTAACTCTAGTTCTTTATGCAGTCTATGGAATAGGCAGATACTTCCATGCTCCTAAGACTCCCCAGTTTGTCTACACTTTGGTAATGGACAGGCAGGTTCTCCCTTGCTGCCAAGACTCCCAGTAGATCCAGAGAATGCTCTCTGAGTACATTTGAAGTTAGGGAAGCAAACAGCATTCACATATGTACAAGCAGACTTGTCTCTGCATTTTAGAAACCTTTTTAGCATTACACACCCTGCTGGAGGGATGAGGCCGCTGGAGCACAAGAGTTGTTGATTCCCACTGAATTGAACCTTATGTCAGATATGTGGCTCTAGAAATTGGCAGACCTCAGTCTTGGGATATTGAAATTCATGGTTATCCTTAGGTAATGGCGGAGTGCTAGTGACTGAGGTTGAAGTCATTTTCACCCATATCCTTCACTGCTCAGACTGAGGCTGCTGGCCCTCCACCTCTGTGTGACTACCTCATCTAGGTTTCTCTCACCCTGAGACTGTAGCAGCCAGACTTCCAGGCTCCCTGGCTTGTGATTGCTCTTTGTTATTGGACTCCCAGGGTAATTTATTCTTAAACATTAGGTTCCCTCTCTAAATAGTACCTGGGCACAGCTCTTAGACATGTGGAGAGTGGATCTGAAGGGCCTCCTCTCTACTGATGACCTGCCACAGCAGAGTAGTCACTGACTGAGAAGAACCTCTAACTGGATTGAAGTTGTAAAAACTGTAGCCTTGCTCTTTGAGGTAAGAACAAATTCAGTTGCTGTCCCTTTTTGCTATATTTCTGCTAGGCAAATCAGATCTCCAGCATTAGGTTTTAACATGTCCCAGTACCAGCAGAGAGTGACACCTTGATGTCATCGTAGCTGTGGCTTTGACTGGAGCACAGCTACACTGAGTTCAGTGCCACGTGGAAAGTGGATCCTCTGATAGTAGGGGAATCTGTCAACAACAGGAAGAAGAAAAAGTATTAAGGGCACTAGTGTGCTGAATGACTATAGTTTGCCTCTTAATTGTTTGGAAATCTTTTATAATTAGCAAGTTTTTGGTTTGAGACTAAGGAATAATTAATGGCTTGAACACCTAAGTCAAGAAACATCGAGAATCACAAGTAAAAGACACTGTTTAGGAACTGAAGGAATAAGAAGTTATAACAAATAGTCTGTTATTTTAGCCTATAGCTTCAGAAAAAAAGAATTAGACATGTTTTTGCAATTGTAGAAAATGTGCTTAAACAGAAGATTAATTGTTGCTTTATCTTAGTTTTTAGTTATGTTCATTGTGAATGTCACCTTGCTACAAGTAGTTTAAATCTTTTGTATGAAATATTTGAAATGTAGAATTAATGAATTAGAACAAAATTGAGTAACTATTATAATCATGTCTTCTATTTCTACATCTGCAAAACTGTAGTTGTAGAGGGCTGTAGTTGCTTGATTTTATTTTGTAAATGAGTTCTAGCTCATCTTTCTTAGTTTAGAAAATTCTTTGATCAGGTAACATTCATGTGAATCAATATTATTAATTTTGATATTATGCTTTAATAATAGTTATAGTAACATCTCCAAAAACTTGAATGTTCAAAGAAAATGGTGCTCTAATGCCTCTGTAAGAGAAAGTTAACTTTGAAGGCCATTGTGGTTTATCTTGGTTGGAAGTCTATGTGAAATTGGTTGTGTGGTAATTGCCTATAGTACCAGCACTTTTGAGGCTGAGACAGTTATAAGAGTAAGACCCTATCTGATCCTCTATTCAGGGAGGGCGAGAGAAAAAGAACGTAAGACAGAGAAGGGCCATGAAAATGCCACTATACCTTGGAGTCATCTTTTGGAATATCAACAGTATCAATTAGTGCATGTTAGAAAGTTGGATTCAAATAATGCTTGTGTACATTAACTCAATTCCAGTAACCTCTTTGGAGATTAACTGTATCCCATGTATCAGTGTGTTTTATTTTAGTTTTTTTATGTCTATTTTTCCTTGAGATGGGGTCTCTTGCTAAGCATAGAGCTCACCAATTGGGCTAGTTTAGCTAACTAGCCAGCCTTTGTGATCCTTCTGTCTGCTTTCTCAGCATTGGGACTACAGAGACATGCCTCCATGCTTGGCATTTGATGTGGGTCCTAGGGATCTGAACTCAGGCCCCTCTGCTTGTGCAGCAAACATTTTACCCACTGAGCCACGTCCCCATCCATTCCTTTAAAAAAATAGATTTTGCCAGGCATGGTGGTGCACACCTTTAGTCCCAGCACTCGGGAGGCAGAGGTAGGAGGATTGCTGTGAGTTTGAGGCCACCCTGAGACTACATAATGAATTCCAGGTCAGCCTGGGCTAGAGACCCTACCTCGAAAAAGAGAGAGAGAGAGAGAGAGAATTAAAAAATTATGTTTCTTAGGAGGATTTCTGGGGAGATACTACTAGTATTAGTCATTTTCATGAATTCATTATCTCTGGAAAATGTATTAATTTGCATTTTAAAATTATTGCTTATAAACTAGACATGGTGGAACATGCCTTCAGTTTTGGCACTTTGGAGACTGAGGCAGGAGAATAGTATGTTTGAGGCCAGCCTGGTCTGTATAGCAAAACCTGGTCTTAAAAGGACCCCCTCCCACTCAAAAATTAGTTGACTTCAAAGATACTGTTATCTTTGTCATAAGTTTGGATTTGGCTGGTGTGGTGGGCATTGTTAAGTGAACTGTTACTTGGGGTTTAGCTTCCTTTCTGTGTCTCCTTAGATGCTGGTCGTGAAACTGAAATATTAACTATACTGTTTCTTTCAGACTTGGAGTATCAGAGGAAATGTTTTAAATAATAACAACAATCCTATAAAATTTGGGAATTATTTTCTAAATTGTCAAGCAGTAGAATATGTCATATTTATGTTCTTTCAAAAAAACTGCCTGATGAACACTGTTATTTTAGAGGGTTTTTGTCTTCTAGTTCAGTTAGTCATTCTAGAGATATCATTTAAATAGACTGGTTCTTTTGAATTTGACTTATGGAATTTTTAAAAATATACTCACTTGGTTGACTTAGGGTGCCTTGTACCCTAATCTCTCCTTTGTAGCATATCTTGACAATAGTTTGCATGTGTTTTTGTTGACTAGGTGACTGGAGGGCATCATACTGCAACTCTGATTCCCCTGGGTATTGACTTTTGCCAAAAGTGCTAGGAAGTTTGGAAAATCATGTAAAAATTCTACAAATGGGGCTGGAGAGATAGCTCAGAGGTTAAGGCGCTTAACCTGCAAAACCTAGCCACCCGGGTTCAATTATCCCAGTACCCACTTGAAGCCACATGAACAAAGTGCATGTGTTTGGAGTTTGTTTGCAGTGGCTAGAGGCCCTGGCACACCCATTTTCTCCCTATCTCTGTCTATCTCTGCTTGCAAATAAATAAAAATATTAAACTACAATTTTTAAAAATCCATAAAGGAAGATGTTAGTTCCTTCTGGTCTAGTTCTGGTAAAGTAGCTAAGAGGATTGGGAACATTTCATCAAATTCAGGCATGAGAAGTCTTTCTCCATAATTAAAATGTATTTGAGGTTAAGGTTGTGGTTTAGTTGGTAAAGTGCTAGCCTAGCATACATTAAACTCTGGGTTTGATCCCCAGCACCACATAAAACTATGCGTGGTATGGTGCATGCCTGAATCCTATCACTCAGGAGACTGGAGGTTCAGAAGCTCAAGGTCGTCTTGGCTGCATATTGAGTTTGAGGCCATCCTGGGCTATAATAAGACTCTGTCTCTGCCCCCAACATATTTATAGTAACCGTTGTTAGAAAATGTATAGTTACTGTTGTTGAAACTTAAGAATATCCAACTTAAATTTTCAGTTATGCTACTTGAACTAAGGAGAGACATATGAGGAGCTGGCTGTGCTTTGAGAAGTTATGTAGGGGCATTGTGCAAAAGGAAGGAAAAGATGCCTCTTCAATACTATGTTGAGTGAAGAGCCCTGGAAATTGATCAGTGAACCACCTTGTCTACTGTACACAAAGCACTCTACAAGTTAAACATAGTGAATTCATATGAGTAAGAAGCTGGTTGTCTCTTACTATTCAGGGGCAGAGACTTTGACATTTTTAAATTCTAAAGAATCAAATTATTTTCAGTTATTAAAACAAATAATTATTATAAAATATTTTTAGAAAGAAAAAAGTAAAAAATAAAGAGCTTGGTTGAATGACAAAGGGGAAAATAGATATCTTTTCCTTAAAATGCTCCCAAAACTTATCTAGTTACTTTATATGTTACCAGCTCAGGTATAAAACCAAACACAGTCTTCCTTCTTTTCTCTTTCCCTTCCGCCTTCTCTTTCATTGCACTTTTGTTTGTTTTTCTTTTTCGAGGTAGTATCTTGCTGTAGCACAGGCTGATGTGGAAGACATTTGGTAGTCTCAGGTTGTCCTCAAACTCATGGTAATCCTCCTACCTCTGCCTCCCCTAGTATGGGATTAAAGGTGTGCACCACCATGCCTGGCTGCAGTGTTTATTTCTAAGTGCTTATTCCACAAAGGATATAGCAGTTAGGTATCCACTCTGGTGCCTATGTCTTTGATATATATTTTTCTTATTAGGCTAGACAAGGAAAGGGGCGTATCAGATGAGTACATTCTGAGCTTGGAAATCAGGGAAGATGGTAAGGTTTTAACTGAACTAGAAAGCAGGAAAAGTAATGAATTTAATGAGTATTGTATATTTAGTTTTTGAAATACTGAATTTGAGATGCCAAACTTGGTCTAGTTGGTGAAGATGTGATTAGGCTTAGGGAATGGAATCCTTTACATACAAATGATAGTTGAAGCCAAGATTGGTAGTGATGATGATGACTATCATTGATTGATCTCTACCTATATTGTGCTGATCTCATTTCAGCCTTACAGCAACAATGTTAAGTAGATGGATGATGTTGTTTCCCATTCATTTCATAGTTGAGGACACTGAGGTTTACACATGGTGTCTTCCTTAGGGTTATATAGTTGATAGTAGTATAGCTATTTTAAGTGTAGAAACATTTTACTCCTGTGTGACCAGCTAATGCCAAGCGATGCAGAAGTGTTTAGGAAAATGAGTAATGAACAAAGCTTACAGAGTACTTTTTTTAAGGATTTACTAGATAGTTTGAAGAGAAATCCCAGAATTTTTTACGTAAAGGCAGAAAACAGATCGCAAAGAGTTAATATAATAGTGAAAAACATTAAATACAGGTGGGGTGAGATGTGGAAAATATAGAATAAAACTGAATTTGTTGGCTCAACCAAGAGAATTTGGAGAATTCAGAAGTGTTATCTAAAACTTTAGGATTTCATTCATACATGGCTACTTTATTTTGATGTATAGAGTATGTATTTTCTGCTAGGTATAAGGGAACAAGATGACATTCCTGTTGTTATAAAGCAGCTTTAGTGGAGGCATGATACTAAACTAAGCATAATTCCATGAATACAAACATCACCAATAGATGCTGTGCAGAGAGTTAAGAAATAATGCAGTGCATAAAATGCTTGCTGTCTGCATGGAAATTTTAGGTTGTGTGATAGACTCTCTGAGACTCTGAAGAATAAGAAGACAGCCAGTAGGGAAAGACTTCCAGTCAATGGCAATAGATAATGCTAAGGTCATAAGCTTGACATTGACTAGAGGGCAGTGAGTGTCAGGAGTTAGTGGTATGAGATTGCTGAGTTTTAAGTAGAGAGTTATCCTCAGTCTGATACGTATTTTACAAGGAGTGCTGTAGTTGCTGTGTGAATAATGTATTTTAGCAGAGCAGTTAGTAGACTTTTGCTCTTATAAGAGATCACAGGTTTCTTGTACTGGCTTCCTAGTAGTAATAGAAGTAGTGAGGACTGACTAGATTTGATAGTACCACCTACTTATTGTTTAGATATGGGACTTGAGTCAAAGATGAATCATAATGACCCTTGTAGGCGAGGCTTCAAGTAGGTGAATGAGTGTTGATGTTCATTATTTAAATGGGCAATGTGAGATGGAGACCTACATACCAGTCAATGAAGGCTTTTTTGGAAGGGGCAATATTAAAAGTTTTTAAGAAAGTAATTCAGAATGTGTCAGTGTAACAAACTGGATGGGCACACTAAAAACCCTTGCAGAGAGACCTCAGGAACTGGCTTTCAAAGCTAGAGGGAAAGAAGTAGAAGACAGAAAATTTAAGTTTGAAGGGAAGTAAGACAAAAACAATATAATTGGATGACTTGGATCTTTAGTAAAATGTAGACTTACTATTACATTCAGTTTCAAACAACTACCTACTAATTGTGTTGTATTCTTCATTAACTTTCTAATTTAAATAATCTTTACTTAGTATATATATATGTGTGTGCATAAGATATATAAATATTTTTTCTTTCTTTTTTTTTTTTAAACAGGTTGTAAGTTCTACAAATGGAGAGTTAAACACGGATGACCCTACTGCAGGGCGTTCTAATGCACCCATCACAGCCCCTGCAGAAGTAGAAGTGATGGATGAAACCAAGTATGTATTTGCTTTGCTTTTTCTAGTGATTTATTCTTAAACTATTCATGCTTCAAATTTATAGTTGTGCACTAGTATTTTAGAGTTACTTTTTAAGGGACTTAGGTGCATGGAAACCAATGGTATAGGTAATGATTTGAATCCCTAAGCTTAGAATAGTGCTCTCTGTCTGTATTTCTAATACAAAAATTACCGAAGAACTGCTCAACTTCTAATTCAAATATGTAGGAGCATTGCATGAAAATTACTGCTATACTATTAGTATCATTATTTTTGTAAGCACAAGTAGTTTTATAGAATGCTGCATGCTTTCCTATTATTTTTATATGTTTTTCAAAATGTGAATTATAGTAAACTTGCTGCTTGGAAAAATTATGCATGAAAAAAATGTGATCATTTCATTGTGGGCTATTTCTGATGAGATCTCTCTCTTTGTTTCTCTCCCTCTTTTTTCCTTTCCCTCTCTCCTTATATATTTTTTTTCTGTGTATAGCTGCCAGAAAGTGTTGAACATGTGGTGAGTTCTCAAGTGTAGGCAGGCAGAAATAGCTCCGTTAACTGTAATTTCAAAGATTTAGTGCTATTTTACTTAAAGAAAAAATAACAATCTCAACTTAGAAATTAAATTGGTTAAAGTTATTTAAAAGTATTTGACATGAACATTGTTCTGAAAAACAAACAATTGTTTGAGGAGCTCTTTTGCCTGCTTCAGCTGTTCCGCTTTAAGAGAAATGGAGTGTGGGCCCTTTTAGCTGTGCAGATGATGCCATCCTGCCTGCCCTGCTTGTGCATGTGTGCTAACTTAGAAAGATAGGCTTTGGACTTAAACTTTCTTCCTAGTTTTAAGTACATGTTCCTTTCCCCCGCAGTATCACTAAAATCTTACTTCATTACTAACCAGTTAATCATCTTTTAAAAACATGAAATTGGTAAATTTCATGATAAACTATAGTGGGACAGTAATTTAAAAGTCCTCTAAATAGTTTCCAATAATTACAGAGATGATGAAAACCATTTTTACGAGTAAAAATAATACTGAATTTCATTTATTTTCTGATATTTCCCTTTAGTTGTAATTCTGTCTTTTAAATTTCAGGACACATTTTTGAGTCAGCCTTGGAGTGAATAAAGAAAGTTACTTAGATCACTAAATTTTGATGCATGTTACCCATTTTAGTTAATTCTAAGCATTAAATAATTTCTTTTAAAAATATTCATCTAATGTGTTGTAAATTAAAAATAGATGTAGATATTTTCTTTTTTTCCCATGTGTTTGTGTAGTAGGTGTGATTGTGTGTGTGTTGTGTTCATGATGTATGAAGTTGCATGTGCCCGATACGCACAAGTGTGGTCACATGTCCTCAATCACTTATTATCATGTTTCCTTGAGATGGAGTGTCTCCCTGCATCTGGAGCTGCCGTTTTTGTAGTCAGATTGGCCGACTAACTAGTAAGCCCCACAGAACTGTGGCTACAAGTGTGTATGGCCATGCCCAGCTTTTTATGTGGGTGCTGGGAATCCAACCTAGGTTGTATATGTTACACAGTCTATAAACACTTAAAATTTGTAAAGAAAATAATCACTTCCTAACTAGCTTATCAGGGAATGCTGATGACAGTGGCTTTGAGGAGTACTGTAGCAGCTTACTTACTTGTGACGGGTGCATGGTTTTCTCTCTGGAAGATTTGAAGGACAAGAAAGAAGAGAATGATGGGAAGGTTGTTCTTTCATTGTGTGGAGGATCATGTCCAGAGTTCTCGCCATAGCATCAGGGCCCTCCATACCTTTCAAAACCCCCAGTTTTCATTCTGAGGCCTGTGGACTATCCGTTGTTCATTCTGCCTTTTATCCTTTTTGTACATCTACTATATTGTGAAACCTTCTGAATTTCTGAACAGTAAGGATTTTTTCAGTTTTAGATGCCCATTGATTAAAACAATATACCATAATAACTTGTTACTAAATAATTAAGGTAATGTGGTATACTCATATAAGAGACTATCATCCATGTGACAGTATAAAGATGTGGCATTGAAAACATACTTGGGACTGGGGAAATGGCTCAGTGGGTAAGAGCACTTGCCACATCAGCATGAAGGCTTGAGAGGGCCTGAGAGCATCTGAGTTTAATCCCAGTCCTGTAATGGGCAGAGACAACTACTGGGGCCTGGTCAGCCATTCTAGCTGAAATTGGCAGTTTCAGATTCAGTGAGAGACTGTGTCTGAAGGCAATAAAGTGGAAGAGTGCTAGAGGAGGACACCTCACATTCTCCTCTGGTCTCCTCATGCACGTGCACTCACATGTAAATCCACATGATGAGTGAAACCATATGATGGGCTTCCATGTAAATAAACCAAAATAGGCAAAGATAAAAACACTGAAATTAAAGTAGTGGTTTCCCAGAGCAGGGATGAGGAGGCTGGGAATGACTGCTACTAGATAATAGGATTTCTCTAAATTTAGTTAATGGTTATAGCTGCACAATTCAGTGACTGTCCTTCACACCGCTCATTGCACTTTACAAGGATAGGTTTTATGAGTGAATTCTATCTTACATCTTGTGTATATTAATGGAATTTATACTAGGGAAATGGATTAGCAGGTCATGATTTCAGTGAAGTTCAACTTGAGTTGCAGGAAAAACATACATTTTTTTGGTGTATATATATGGGTGTTTAGGAGGAGGGGGAATGCCAGGGCTCTTGCCACTGCACATGAACTCCAGACACATGGGCCAATTTTGTGCATCTGGCTTTTCATGGGTGCTGTGGAATTCAACCTGGACCTTCCATTCCTCTTCCCTCCCCTCCCCTCCCCTCCCCTCCCCTAACCCTTCCCCTCCCCTTTCCTCTTTCCCTTCCCCTCCCCCTCCTCTTTCCCTTTATCTTTCCCTTTCCATTATTTTCTGTAGTGTTGAGGACTGAACCCAGGGCCTTGCACTAATTATCTATATTCAATGACACTTCTGGGATGACTCTCAGAAGCAACCAGGTCTCCACAAACAATTGTAGGATTCCCTTCCCAGAAGCCCCCCTCTCAGGGGGCAAATACTTTCATATAGTCTCTTACTTTATAGACAGCCTTAATGCCTCTCTCTTTTTTCTCTAGAACAATCTCTTGAAACAGGTTTTGTTAGTTTTTTATATTTCTAGAGACTATCACAGTTCTGAACACTTAGAAACCAAATGAGTAGACACTGAATGCCATTTTAACATATTTAAAAGCAACAGTTTAATCACTAGAGACTACTGACCTCCTCTCTTTCTCCTTTCCTTTGGTTTCCCCTCTCTTCCTCCTGTGTTGCCTCTGCCATCTTCTTCCATCCCTCGAGACTGTGAGGAGCATGGGGATAGACTGGGAGCCAGGGTTTAAAGAGCTGCGGCCTTAAAGCCTTAACCAATGTAGAACTAATGATAAGACTTCAGAGCAAGAGGTCATGATTAGATTCATACTGGAGGCAGATTGGAGAGAGAAGACTTAAATATGAATCCTTGCTTTTAGCAGGGGCCTTGAACTTGTAGAGGTTAGTGCCACCATGCCCAGCTTAAACTTGGAGTTCTGCTAGAGGGTCCTAGCCATAGTACATAAGGGCAAGATGGAAATGTCATCAGCCTAAGAAGGGCATGCGAGTCTCCTCAGTTTAGACTGAGAGGCTGAGAACACAATTGGAGATGGGGCTGCAAGTCTCTACCTGCAGTGGTTGTGTGGATAGTCTTGCTTTCTGAGCTGTTCTTGCTTAATTGAACAGTTCTTTTTTTTAAGTGAGAAATCCAAAGGCATAAAACTTCATTTTGGGTATTAATTTTGAGAGAAAAGGCCCTTTGTCAAAGAATTAAATATTAGGTCTTCATACAAGGCTTTTCCTCTATACTCGTCCAGACAGGGCAGGAGAAGCTGGCTTCTGAAGTCCTCAGCGGGAGGTCCTGGGTGGTATGAACAATCGGGAGCCAATGAGTCATTGTAGAGGGATGGGCAAAAGAACCTCAGTTCCAGACAGGAAAGCACACTTCACTTTGGGGGTAGATTTAATGTAGATCCAGGAAAATAAATTGAAGATGAAAACGGCAATGATTGAAGGGAAATGGTGCAATATGCAAAGCGGAATCTTGGCCCTGACCATGTTTTCTACATAGCTTGGGACTTTGATCAACATCATGATATCCTGTTTCCTGCCTGACAGCATTTAAAGAAACAACCTTAGAGTCATCAGAAGCAAAGTTTAATGGTTTATTTCCAAGGATTTTGGAGTGGAGACAAGCTTTACAGCTTGAGGCTAGCTAGTGAATGATCATGTCAGACCATGAAATTGAACTGCTGGTTCACTGGGGCTACTATGGAATATAAAAAGAGCCAGGAAAGCAAACACTTCAACCACTCCAAAACACAACATTGGCAAGAACATAATTTAAAGCCGGGCGTGGTGGTGCACGCCTTTAATCCCAGCACTCGGGAGGTAGAGGTAGGAGGATCACCGTGAGTTCGAGGCCAGCCTGAGACTACAGAGGGAATTCCAGGTCAGCCTGGGCTAGAGTGAGACCCTACCTCAAAAAACAAAAACAAAAACAAAAAAAACATAATTTAAGTGTTGGTAAGCTTAATCAGTTTTCCAAAAGTAGTTGCCAATAGTTACAAATCTGAAAAGACCCCTGAATGAGTATGAGCTAATGATGTGTAAATAGTGAGCAGCAAAGAGAGGAAATGTATTTAAGCATTTTATAGGGTAGGTGATTTTCTAAGATCAGGTAATTAATTTCCTTGATAGTTTGCCATAGTTACCAACAATAATCAGTGTTTGTAAAGTTTTTTTCTGCTTCCATTCATACTAAATAATGAAATTGCATTCTGCCTAGGTGTGAATATAGACGTCTGCCTGCACTTACCTGCACCCACAGTGGTGGCACGTGTTGTAAAAGAAAACAGTGGCGTTATGCTAGAGAGCAATGCATCTCAACCTTGATGTTCATATGCAGAATTTTAAGACTGTGATGAGAGAAAAGGTCCAGAGAAGTCTCACATAGGCACTGAAATATTCATTTTGTGAGGCCTCCCTAGATTGAGTTTGTGCCCTGGAAAGAACTCCAGATTTAAACATGTCTATATTTTTTATTAGGTTCTTACTATAAGATTTAGTTGTACTTATGAAACAAGTAATTTTCTTCAGTAAGAACTAAATGAGCACCGTCCTTGTGCTATTGACAGTAGTAGTAAATAGAGGAGAATGGAAGCACCGTAGACTGCATGGGAGCCGCACTGTTGGAGGCTGATGGTGGGGTAGGAGGTACTTTAGATGACAGTTTCTTTTTTCTGTTTGTTTCTTTGTTTATTTTTCTTTTTCGAGGTGGGGTCTCACTCTGTCCCAGGCTGACCTGAATTCACTATGTAGTCTCAGGGTGGCCTTGAACTCAGCAGCAATCCTACTACCTCTGCCTCCTGAGTGCTGGGATTAAAGGCGTGTGTCACGCCCCTAGATGACAATTTCTTAATCCCTAAGACTCTGTAAATTAGCTGTGTGGGACTTGGCTTTCCTCTTTGGAAGTCTGCCACAGGTTAGAATACTGCTTACTCCTGTGTGTGGAACTTTTGAAGGCGCTTCATTCATTGTAGTTGGATGCATTTCTGTTGCATACAGCAATGCTGCCCCCTGGTGGCACTTGTTTAGATTACATCGACAGCCTCATACCTACTGTTTATTTGTATTTAGCAGGATTTTTTGTTTGTTTTGTTTTTTCAAGGTAGGGTCTCGCTCTAGTCCAGGCTGACCTGGAATTCACTATGTAGTCTCAGGGTGGCCTTGAACTCACGGCAATCCTCCTACCTACTTCTACCTCCCAAGTGCTGGGATTAAAGGCGTGCACCACCACACCTGGCTTTGTATTTAGCAGGATTTTTTTAAAAATTCATGTCTTTTAAAAATGTGTTTGAATTTAAAGGACCTCTACCTTGAGAATTCATTAGAAAATCTTACATAATCTCAAGCAAATATTTGGCAAAGTTTCTTTGTACCGAATAATCTGCTATTCACAGTGCCCGAGTGAAAGTCTGGGACTTAACAGTTCATTCATCAAAACTTACATGTTACATTAAATTTCCCATTGGAAAAGGCTCATATGACTTACAGTATCTTTTTAGTAGATAAATTTTAAAGGAATACAGTTAAAATCTTGACATGGCAAATGTTAGTATATAGGAATAATTAACATCATTAAAATAACTTTATATTAAATAATGAACATTCTTTGAGGTATGACCAGATTCTTAAATTTAACATTTTAACTATTCTAAAATAAGTTAATCTTTACAGTTTCTCTCATCTTCTCTTATGTATATTTATGACTTCTGAAGCCACTGTTACAAAGTCATTAGTAATAATTTTAATATCAGGTATTTCATGTTTACTAAGAATATGTCTTGATTCCAGAGATTTAAAAGTGTAAAATGAACATCAGTGAACATTTTTTATATTTACCAGGCTAGAAGAGAGGACAGACAATACATTAAGTATTGTGTTATGACTGGCACTTTTTTTTTTTTTGAGACAGAGTCTTGTGTAGCTTAGGCTGACTTTAAACTTGCTATATAGACAAGGTTGATCTTGAATTCTTAATCCTCTTGTTTCTACCTCTCTGGCACTTTTTAAAGGGTTAAAACATAAGTTTAATATAAATTATCCTAATCAAAGTAATCTGATTAACATTTAAAATAATCCTAAGAAAATGGTCTGACCAGCTCATGTTTGGAACACCATAACTTGACAGTTCTTGGAGCAAAGTCTTGACTTTCCTGGCTCCTCTTTATGTTGTACACAATCTCTTGCTACAGCTGCCAGGTTTGCTGAAGTACTAATAGCATAACTTTCATAGTGCCACTAACACGTGTCTCACTGACACTGTCGCTGTTTGTCTTGCATGAGCCTGTTCTTTTTATGACTTATAAGCCAATGAGATAGATTCAGCCTATGCTAGTTTTATTATTTAATAATAAAAGAATATTTCTTTCATCTGCAGGTGCTGCTGTTTTTTCAAACGAAGGAAAAGGAAAACCATACAACGTCACAAATGACTGTGACCACAGACAGATCATGGGAGTTACTTACATGTTCAATCTGCTGTCTTGTGACTAAAATCATCTCTGTAATGACCGTATATGTTTTCAAGGACTCACTCTTAGAAACAAAAATGTCATACTGTCATACTTCATTTTGTTATTGTCTTAATTTCATTTTTTGTTATAATTTAACCTTTATGGAAGCTTTAAAGTTTTGTCAAAACATGAGTGCTTTGCCCATCAGTGAATGGAATGGACTAATGTGGTGGTGTAAGACGGTTTTCAGAGGGCTTCTCCTGTTGTAGAGAGCAGTATCTGTGTCAACTAATTATATGCCTCATTTGATTTTTTTATGTCTTCTTCCTTGTAAGAATATAATCAAACAAATTCTCTTTCCAGTGGACAGTGCAAAAGAGTAAAACAATTGCCCAAATACTTTATAAAAAGCCTTGAGAAGTTGATTTGCTATGACCTCTGCAGTGATTGCAGTATCACTGATGGTTCTGTTCTTCATGAGTCATGCTGACTCTCTCTGAAATCATGGTACAATCATGCCCAGCGGCACTGAGGAAAGATCCGTGTGGCTTTGACAGATAGATGCTGGTGAACAGAGCGCCAAGAAGTGCAGGAAATACGAGCACCACTGTGTGAAGTACGTTCAGCAGTGGCAAAAGTGCTTATTTTTTAAAACACAAATATTTGTATAATGTAACTTTATGCTTCCAGGTAATAATGTTTGTTAGATAGCAAGAAATGAATACTTTGAAAAGTGATAAAAGTTGGAGTTTAAAGAAATATACCAAGGGAAGGAAATAATTATGAACCTTATTGCAATGTGTAAGGTTAGCGCCTAAGAAAATCCCTACTGCTGAATGGTCACATTCTTCCCTAAGCAGAAACCTTCTGGTGTGCCATGCAATGGTGTCTCTTTAGTGTTTCGATCTATGATTTTTCAAAACAAAAAGCTCCCAGCAATAAAAACTGGGTTACTCTATTGCTCTGTGCACAGTAGTCTATTATTGTATTCAGCTTTGCTAGTTCTTTTGGAATTTTCCTACTCTTTCCCTAATTGTGATGATTGGAAAGCGCTGTGGAGAGGGTGGTCAGGTGCTTTGCCTCCATAGGCTTTTGAAGTGCCTGCATATGAACGAAGGAACAGTTCTGTAAAAAAGGACGTCCATTCCATTTTTCATGTATGCTTTGTTTTAAGCCATGAAGGCACAGGTATACTTTTGTCACATTCTACTAGCCAGAATCTTCAAGAAGAATTAAAAGATCTGGCTAGAACCTTACGTTGATCAGATCTCATCTTCATCTTTCATGTATGAATTGTTACTTTTTCCATGCAGTCTCTTTGTCCTTATGTGTGTACCTCCAGGTATGCTTATTTATTTTTTTGTCTCAAAGTAACATTTAAAATATATATTAAAGTAAATGAATCCACATTTTTTTACTTCATTATTGAATTTACAGGTATTTAATTGTACTTTGTAATTTATTTTTCTTATTAGCCAAAAGTTCAATGCCTTGTTTTTGTTTTTCCTTTAAAGAATTAGGCACCCACATGAGCGTCAGAGGTCAAGACAAGTTTATCTATCTTTTCTTGATTTATAAAGACCTACACTCAGCCTAGAAAACATTTGCTGTATAATTTGGTCAACAGTTTCCATTCTGTCTATTTGAATACTGTCATGATGTCTAAATGACAGAGTTAAAATCTGAGTTTTTAGTTTTGTTTGCTTTGAACAAGATAGATGGATGTTTTGGCCATTGTAATGTGAAACCACTTCTTTCTTTACAGTATTTGACCAAATTTGTGTGTCTGATATTTGTAAATACATGTGATATCTGTATTTCTTATCATAAGCCTATTTAGTTTTATTCTTAGTAGGATTTTTTGGACTGTACAGTGTTTATATGATCTGAACTCCTTATACATAAGAAGGTATGTATATTAATCCAATTATGGACCTAAATATTTTAAAAATATAAATACCCTTATTTGCTGCAAAGACCAGTGTGTAGGACCTTTGCTTTTTAGCAATATTTTCAAGTGCTCCATTTTAATGCCAGAGAATAATGTCTTTGGTAACACAAACTGGTCAGTAATAGGTGATGCAGGTATGTTCAGGTTAAGCCAACGATGTTTTGCATTTCTATGCTTCTTTTCTGTCAACACTAATGAATTCAACATTGCCTGAATGTCTGAATACTGAAACATGTCCCTGTTTAAAAGTATGTAACTGAAAAAGAAATAAAAAATAAAGGTAGTTTTTTTTTAACTTGATCTTTTCCCTTTCCTCTAATCATGGATAGAATATGTCATTCATTAATTTAAAGTATGAATTTAAAATTAACTTGAATTAGTCTAAATGTATAAAACCAGAGCAAAAGGAAAATAATAATTTACTCCTTTTTGAAAATGAAATCTTGCTGTTATAGAAATTTAGTGTTAATTTTAAGTGACTAAAATCATTACAGATGAAGAGCAGTAACGTGTTTATCATTATGCTAAGTACTTCAGGCGGTTTTCTCAAATGGCACTAATGACACACTTTACTGAGAGATGATATAGGCAAGATAAGACAAATGGCACACTCAAACCTGAGTAGTGGATCTGCTCAGAGCAGGACACTGGTCTTATTGAGGATAAGTTGTACTTGGGTTTCAATGTCAAGGACTGCATATTTGCATTAGTAAGAACCCTTTGACCTGCAAGTGGTAGAAACTTAATCTGATTTAAGCAATAGCAGTGTCCACTATCTCGTTTAATTGCAAAGTCCAGTAGTAAAAGTAGCTTCCAAAGCAGTTAATGCTAGTGCTAATACAGGAATTGGCCTTTCCCGTGGCTTTAATTCTCATCCTTCTGTTTCCTGTATAATGTACAGTGGCTGCCTAGCAACATGAGGCTCTGACCCTGTTGCTTGGTGATAGTGAAAACAAAGGGCCATTTTCTCAACACATCATCTGTTCCCGTCTTGGTTTTCCTGTTCATCCCTGACATCCCATGGGCTGGGAATGCTGCTCTGGTGGTTGGGACTGAGTCACAGGCCCATTTTTAGAACACATAAGAAGTGACAACCAAAGGGCATCAGGACATTGTAACCAGAAGAAAAATGAATAGCTACTGAGCAGACAAAATCAATACCCACCCTTGTGGCAAGAAAAACTTTAACACAAAGCAGACACTTAATTAATTTAAATTTGCACTAACATGCTTCAGAATTTTACAAATAAAGATTTTCAGAAGTCATTTATATAATAAATGGAGGGTCTCCAGTATCACAAGTCTGGTATATGTATGTGTTGCAGTCAGCATTCTAATTGCTGCACAGAAAGAACCCAAACAAAAGTGGCTTGTGGAGGAAAGGGTTTATTTGGCTTATGGACTAGAGGGGTGGACATCACCTCTGCCACAACACTGGAAACAGCGGCAGGAAGGTGTGCCAAACACTGACAAGGGGAAGTTGGTTTATAACCCCATAAGCCCACCTCCAACAACACAGCTGTAGCGAGGTTGTAATTCCCAAACTGCCATCAACTGAGGATCGATCATTGAGAACACATTCATTTGTTTGTGGGGGACACCTGGATCAAACCATGACAGTCCGCCCCTGGCCCCCACAAACTAATAATCATACATGATACAAATACAATGTGTTCAGCCCAACTCTTAAGTCCCCACAGCTTTCAATTGAGCCATAATACCAAAAATAAACCCGTAATGGCACAGAACATTCACACTGCAAAACATGAGGCACAGCAAAAACAGATTGAACCAATACAAGATTTTAAGAAAGCAGGGCACCATCAATCTCTAACTCCCAAGTTCAATGATTCTAACCAATAAAAAGTCTCTTGGAGATTCAAATCCGCCCTCCAGCTCGGCTACTCACAGTCCAGGAAAACTTCATCCAGTGCTGGCAGCTTGCCTTGGTAGCCATCCATAATCCTGGAATCTTATTGGGTCTCCATTGCAACCCACAGTTCATCTTCATGGCTCTATCGGACTCCATGCAGGCAACCTAGCACACCTGCTTCACACACCGATGGCCATTTAAAAAAAAAAAAAACTGTGTTGCAAATCCAATGACCCTCTCTCTTGCATTTGTTATATTCCACAGAACCAGGTGGGCTACCAATTTGTTAATCCAGGGGGGAACAGAGCATTCAGGCCCTTTACTTCATAGTGTCCACATTCTTCCTGTTGTTCCAATGCAGACCAGCTGGCCCAATCTCAATGGTTGTCATCTCTCAAACAATTGCAGGTGAATGGGCAGCAGTTTCAACCCAAAGATCTTTCTTTCTGTGCCATCTCCATCTGCTCACACCAGTCCATCTTTACATCAAGCAACCCTGTACAGGTTCCCAGGACATAGGCAGGCAGAACGCAGCAAGCCTCTTACACAAACTGCTTCTGGCACAGTCCTGACCAAATTCTTTCTCCCCCTCGTAAGCCAAACCTCACAGTCCATAGTTCTTATTGCATTCAGGTCTTTCAACTCTGACCAGAATGATCCATGAAGCTGTACTCACAGCACTGCAAGGCATTTCTTAGGATGAGGTTTCCAATCCGTCCACATTCCTCCTGCAGATCACTTCCAAAAGCCCAAAGCCACAAGATCAGGGTTCTAGCAGCAACAGATGACCCCACATCCTGGTACCAAAACTGTTGTGGTCAGCATTCTAGTTGCTGCACAGAAAGAACCCATACAAAAGCGGCTTGTGGTTTATTTGGCTTACGGACTCGAGGGGAGATTCCATCCTGGCAGGGAAAATGATGGCATGAGGAACAGCGGCAGGAAGGTGTGCCAAACACTGGCAAGGGGAAGCTGGTTTATAATCCCATAAGCCCACCCCAAACAACACAGCTCCAGTGAGTTTGTAAAACACAAATTGCCATCAGCTGAGGATCGATCATTGAGAACACATTCATTTGTTTGTGGGGGACACCTAGATCAAATCATGACAGTATGTTTACCTTTTTAGGATTTTGGTGATAGAATTGGATTAAAAGAATGAAAAACTTACTTTTCTATGAGGACAATGAGCTTCACTGTCAAGCTCTGTGCATGTTGAGGTTAGTTTATTCTCTGTCTAAATCTTATACATACCTGTCTGTATAAGACCCATATACTGAGTTATTGGTAACTTTACTTTTTCATAAGATTGTGGATCACAACTGAGGAAATAATTATATAATGAAGTATCAGGTGACATTGCTGGGACATAAAAATACTCCCCCCCCCCTACTATGTTTAGCCAGGTTTTTGATTTGTAGCCTAGGCTGATTTGGCCTTGAACTCATAATCCTCCTGCCTCTGCCTCCCAGGTGCTGTGTTGTTTGTGGGATTATAAGAAATGTGCCACCACGCCTGGCTTAAAAAATATTTTGTTTCCAACGATTTTCGACACAAAGACCCCTAAGCTCACAACCTTAAAGTAACCTTAATACTCATCCACCACGACTCAGGGAACTGTGGGGAAGAGGGGGCGGAAAGACTGTGAGCCGTGGTGGGGGAGATTATCCAGAGGCATGGCCAGGAGAACCTGGCTGAGTACTAGGCTATCCATGGTCCCCTGTCACAAGGACTGATCCAGACAACCCATGGAAGAGGTTATCCAGTGGAGGGGGGAGGGGAGGGCAGCGGGGAATAACAACTCATTGTTTGCCCACTAAATGTGTAACTCATTATGGACAATAAATTTTAAAAAAAAGAAAAAAAGAAAAAAAATATTTTGTTAGAATAGTTGTTGAGAGGTGTTTTGCCTTACTACAATTTTACTTCATTGGAAAACTTTCTACTTTTCTGGGCTAGGAGTTGTCATTTTTTTAAAAGACTTTGTGTGTCAAGAGGCAAAATTGTTGTTTTTATGTGAGGAAATGATTGGTGTGGGCATTTCTACAAATATGAATGAAGGTAAAAATATATTAATATGCTATTTTGTACTACTGGTCTACAAATTTTAGAAATTTAATTAGCTTAAGGGGGACACTAGTTCTCCTAATTGGGCTTTGAAAATGATCACAAATATTAATCTGTTAAAATGGTCTCTGATTTTCAGTATTCTTTGAAAGTGACATTACAAGAATGCTACCAAATACTGTTACTAATTTTAGACTATGGTTTTGAGAACGCTCATCATTTGGAAGGAATTTATAGATTTCTCCTGTACTTTACTCTTAATGTTTACCTTTAAACATATTACAGTGTGCATTAATCACTTCCTGAATACCTGCTAGGTATATTCATCCTGATCATACTGTTAGATTGATTTGAAATTATGGACTTGTTCTTTGTACTTAGATTAAGTTTCAGAAATGCCACTGGATCTCTTTGAGCCTTGAAAGTCCAATGGCATCAAACTGCTACACAGTTGGAAATCAGAATATTCAGTCTCCCTTTCTGACAAAACAACAGATCCTGTACTAGTTTGGTAACATGAAGGATGGCAATATTGTCTACACAATACCCGCTGGTGAATAATACCATGCATTGCTGGTGCAGATTGGAGCTCTGGGAGGGTTGGATCTCCGTAATGCTGCAGGAGACCCTCAGTCTTGTGAAACCCAAACTTTGTGTCCTGGTTCAGTTACCAAAGAATTGAGAAATGCAGACCCAGAGGAGAGTAAGTTAGAACTTAGTAAGTACAGGGTGAACTCAGGATAGAAGAAAATGCAGCAAAGAGGAATTCCTGTTGCCTCAGCAGCACATCACTCTACCTTATTCAAGCTGATTGGCAGCAGAGCATGATGGTTAGAGCTCCCCAGGAACTCTCTCTAAAGGCTCCTAATGGAAAGGCTGTTCCATTTCCTGTGAACCAGTCTGATGGCTTATTACCATTATTTATAGGTTCTCTGCTTATGTGTCTTTTGAACCTGAGGTTACATTTATGAAAGATAAATGGTTATGAACATTATGATTATCACCAAGACAATAAGAGAGGATCTTGTCCTGTTTGAGGGAGTCATAAGTCAATTAGGAGCTTAGTAGTGTAAGCCTTAAACAATATGACCAAGAGAAGTAGATAATTGTATTTATCATCAAACAGGATACCTGTAAGCTTGAATCTGCTTATAACATTTTTTTTTATTCTACTCTCTTGCTGGGTGTTTCAAACCATGCAGGTAGCCAAAATTCAAAATTCAGTTTTGAAGGTCAGTTTTGGCTCTTTAGGAGCAACTCTTAGGGACCTGGGTGAAGCTCTATCACTCAGCGTTTGTGTCATCTGCTGAATGAGTCATGGCCTTACTAACCATGGGCCTTCCCTTGGAAGCACTGAGGATATGTTCTTGTGCTGTGACACTCCTCTTGAAGACTATACACTGGCTGGAGTCCAATGGCTGAGTCTCCCATACTTCCTGACCAAGAAGACAGTTGACTTACCAGAGTCTCATGACAGATTAGGAACACCCTGCTATCTCCTGGAATCTGTTTCACCTGGAAGCGTGGACAAAATATCGGTTGCCCTTTTAGGTCTGGTGAAGAAAAGTGTGGATACAGAGCACAGCTGATCAACTCAGTTTAGCAAACAGATCTTGTTAAAGAATGGTGAAGGAGGTTCTCCTGTGGCTACTGTGGGGGGGGGGTGGGACTGTGGGGAGGCTTCTTCATAGCCCTGGGCTCCTGGATCCCCAGCCATTGGTGTGGGGCAGCTGGGACTCTCTAAGCTGGCTTCAGCCACTTCCTCATCACAACAAACCATGCTGCTGACTGCTTTGGTGCACCAACGTTCCCACACTGTCCAACTCTGAGGGACCCTGGTCTGTGGAGCTCATGACCTCCACCACCCCTCCACTGCACCTCCCCCTCCTGCCACCTGGGTCCCTTGCTTCTGCCCCAAACAGGGAGTACCAGTGTGTCTTCCTCAACCTGCTCAGCTTACAGTAGGGGAGCAGGAGCAAGTACTACTGCCCCTGAACCCCACAAGGTGTGTACCAAGCGCAGCTTTCTCATCAGCCAGAGCTGCTGGGGCACACTTACAACCTCCACAACCTGTGCACCTGTGGATACAATGCTATCTGGTTCAAACCCAGCACTCACTGAAGATCCCATAAGAGCAAGTACTTGCTTCCTCTTTAATAAGATTTTCACCTCAAGATGGGTACACCTCAATGCTCCTCCCCCAAAAAATGCCTGGCAACAGAGATCACCAAGATTCTATAGTCACACAGCGAAAGGCTCCAATGAAAATATTTCTGAAGAGACAGAATCCCAAAATGAAAGTACAATAAGCTTCTTACATAAACTTGAGATCCTGACCAAATGAGTGGCTGAACTGGAAGCAAAACATCAAAAAGAAGAAAGAAAGAAAGAAAAAGAAAGAAAGAAAGAAAGAAAGAAAGAAAGAAAGAAAGAAAGAAAGAAAGAAAGAAAGAAAGAAAGAAAGAATCACTTATAAAGTATGCAACATTTGGAAGAAGGGAAGGCACAGTGTGACTAACCCATTTTCCTGACCTTAAGCCTGAGGGATGGCAGCAAGGTGGTACATGGTACAGATAAGCTTCAATTGAAAACTTCACTACTTTGAGTTACTAGTTGATAGACTTCATAGAATCTACATGTAATGTAACCTGGGAAGGTTATCTGTTGCAGTCACACGCCACTGGGATGAATCACCAAACCAGGCACAATTTGGGGAGGAAAGTATTTGTTGAAATAACAGATCCAGGGGAAGTTCAAAAATGAAGGAAAAGGCTGGCCCCCTTTTATAAATCCAAGCAGAGAGAGAGAGAGAGAGAGAGAGAGAGAGAGAGAGAGAGAGAGAGAGAGAGAGCCAGCACCAGCAGCCAGGGGAGGAAGTAAGAGAGAGGTTCCCTTCCCCTTTAAGCTTCCTTATAATCTAGTCCTCTTCTGGAAGGCCCACCCACTCAGGGGGCCTTTCTCCAAAATCTTAAAAGGATTTTGTTAATCCTTTCTGCAGGCAAACTCAGAGTCCCACCCAAGATTACTGTGGATTATTACACAGGTCAAGTTGACAATAAACCATCACAAGTCCACCCCTTGTCAACTCAACATCAAATCATATCTAATATCTTAACTTTCAAATGAAGACAGTAATACCATGATTTCGCCTAACATGATAAAACTACCCCACGTACAACTGAATGTACATAATCTTCCCCAACATAAGGCAGGTCCCTTGAGGAATGCTTAATCTAATATCTACTGTTCAAGTCCTGTAGTAAAACCAGTGACTGACATTCTCCAGATTTTCCAATTTGTCCCTCTAGCTTAGCTGAGTAGCTGGGAAACTTCCATCCTTAGCCAACAGTGCTCCATGGTAGCCCTTGCACAGCCCTGGTATATCCAAAACATCTTCAGGTCTCCATTGCAAACCACAGTCCATCTTCCATTGGCTTCACTTGCCAATCAGGGAATTCATGCCCTGTTCCAAATACTGCATCTCAGCAGCAGCTCCTGGAACTGTGTGCACTTCATTACCCACTCCATGCATACATTTCTCATGCTTCCAAAAGCAATACCAGATGTGCAGGACACAGCCATGTTGTTAATTCAGGGACAAAATAAGCATGACTTTGAAGAGCAGATTCCTTTCTTTCAGTGATTTCCTTTCCAAAGAGTTTGCACAGTCCATCATTCAGTCTTTCCTGGGTGGAAACACCTCAGGCATCTCTCCATTGTTTCGATGTAAAGCAGTTTGGCCATAATCAAAAGCCAGTCACTGTGCCAGTAAGTTAAACTGAGGTTTGAGGTTTTTCCAACTTTAAATCTTAAATTCTCAGTTCCATATCCATAGCCAAGTACAATAGTCCATATGTAAATTCAACCTTGATCAAACTCTCTGGGCATGAGCAGTAGGATGCAACCACCCCTTGGCCCAGGCACACAGTTATATTAAAGTTTTCTGTAGTCGCTCCTTCCCCTTAGAAAGTTCACAAGCTTCCAAATGCATTTCTCTCTGCTATAAGCATTTCCAAATTCTCTCCAGAATAGCCCATAAAAGTTGACTTACTGCTCTGGAAGGCATCTTCAGTTGCAAATACCAAGTCCATGTCCATTCCTCCAGCACACAAGTTCCAGAAGACCAAAATCCACATGGTCAGATTCATCTCAGCAAACTCACCCCACTCCTGGTACCAAATCTGTTGCAGTCAGCCACATGCTGCTGGGATGAATCTCCAAACTATGCACAATTTGGGGAGGAAAGTATTTATTGAAATAACATATCCAGGGGAAGTTCCAAAAATGAAGGAAAAGGCTGGCCCCCTTCCATAAATCCAAGCAGAGAGACAGCCAGCACCAGCAGCCAGGGGAGGAAGTAAGAGGTTCCCTTTCCCTCAAGCTTCCTTATATCTTGTCCCCTTCTGGAAAGCCTACCCACTCAGGGGGAAGGACTCACTTTGGAGAAGGGACCTCCTCCCTTCTCCAAAATCCCAAAAGGATTTTGTCAATCCTTTCTGCAGGCAAGCTCAGAGACCCACCCAAGATTACTGTGAATTATTACTCAGGTCAAGTTGACAATAAATTTAACTATCACAGTATCCCACTGAGGAAGCCCAACTTTCATGTAAAAACTCTTGAAAGTTCTAGGTGAGCTGTGAACAACATATTAGGGACAGAATCCAGGTAAGGGTCAAATGTTGAGCCATCACATAAAAGGCAGATTGTAAAGTCTGAGTATAGCCTTGTTTACTGGCTGTTTAAAATAAAGAAGCAGGTGATCAAACAAATGCATTGTCTCCACAATTTGACATTTGCTATGCCCAAGATATAATCAACACTTATTCAGCATAGCCACCCTGAGATTATATAGTGAATTCTAGATCAGCCTAGGCTAACTCAAAAAAAGTAAAAGAAAAAATGTAACTCATTCTTAGGAATTAAAAATAATCCGCCAAATGGCCCACATTTAAAATTAGCTGACAATTTTACATTTCCTATTTTAAGTGTACTCAAGAAAAGGATATAAGAACAAACAGATCTCATGAAAGAAAACCACCATCAAATCTATGGGAATCAATACCAGGCCTAAAAAACCTCTTAGAAACATATCTCATAGGGAAACCAATAAAACTACACAGGACAAAAGTTGATTAACCCTTAGCCAAGATAACAAGAAGGGAAGAAACCCAAATGAGCAAAATTAGAGACAAAAATGGAGATATTATAACATCCCAATGAAATCCAAAAAACAGTATACTTTGAAAATTTATACTCCAAAGAGCTGGAAAATCTAGAAGAAAGGGATAAATTTCTAACTACAAGTAACCTCCCAAAATTAAAAGTGACATTAAAGATCATGTAATCTCAACTCTTCTCAAGGTGTTCAACAACATAGAAAGGGAAGGACCACTTCCAAGTTCATTCTAAGCAGAATAAAAACACAACTAAAGAGAAAACTATGGGTGAATTTCCCTAATGAACATAGATGCAAGAATTTTCAACAAGATTCTTTTTTTAAGACAGAGAGAGAGAGAGAGAGAGAGAGAGAGAGAGAGAGAGAGAGAGCACACCACCAGGACCTCTGACCACTGAAATGAACTCCAGGTGCAAGGGTACCCTGTGCATCTGGCTTTTACATGGGTTCTGGGGGATCAAACCCAGGTGATTGGGCTTTGCAGCAAGCATCTTAACCACTGAGCCATCTCTCCAGCCCTATCATGCAACTTTATTTACTTACTCACTCTAGGATTTTTTTTGTAGATTCTATTGGATCCTTTACGTATCAAATCATGTAATCTCCAAACAGGGATATTTTAACTTCTTTTCCTTTTTTTAATTCCTTTTGTATCTTCTTGTCTTATTGCTCTAGCTAGGATTTCGATTCCCCAATATCCATGTAAAGCCAGATGCACAAAGTGGGGCATGCATCTGGAGTCCATTTGCAGTGGTTGGAGGTCCTGGCATGTCCATTCTCCCTGTCTATTTCTCTCTTCTTTCAAATAAAAATTTTTTTAAAAAGTTGCAGGATATAAAATTGATACACAAAAATCAGTCGCTTCCAGAAATGGGGTGTCATCGCTGGGGCTGGGTGATACCCGGGAACATGGAGGCTCCAGCGCCCATCTAGAAGGGCAACACCACACCTCCTGAGGATTCCCACTTTTACTGAGCTGTGCGTCTTACCTCCTTCCTTCCAAAGACTCCAGACCCCAAGTCCTGCATGCCCCTGTTTAAGCATTCCACTGCCCCTCCATCCCAGTGGAGTCCGAGAGTTCACCTCCAGGACCTGGAGCCTGTCCTCCTTCCCAGAATGACTCTCCATTATTTCTAGCTGAGAAGCCGTGTCGGGGAATTGGGCTGCCTGGTTGTGTACCTAGGATTCCAGCATCATCTGATCTACACTACAAGGAAGAGAGCCTCGGGCTCCTGTCTTGCCAGGCTTTCTCAAGCTTGCCAAGGGCTCACAGGGCTCTCCTGAAGAAGTGTAGGCCAATGCTTCCTTGTTTCCTAGGGCCAGCACCCTGAGGCCCCTGATGCCAAGCAGCTGGAACACATAAAGTGAAGCTGCCCTCCCTGGACACCTATGACCCAGAGGCAGACCACGAGTGTTGTGAGAGGGTAGTGATCAGCATCTCAGTCCTGCGGTTTGAGACTCAGCTAAAGACCTTAGCCCAGTTTCCAGAGATCCCCTTAAGGGACCCCAAGAAGCATATGAGGTACTTTGATCCCCTCCGAAATGAGTACTTTTTTGATTGCAACTGCCCAAGCTTTGATGCCATTTTGTACTTCTACCAGTCTGGGGGCCGGTTAAGGTGACCTGTGAATGTGCCCTTAGATATATTCTCTGAAGAAATCTGGTGCTATGAGTTAGAAGTGATAGTGATGTTTTGGGAGGATGAAGGCTACATCAAGGAGGAAGAGCATCCTCTGCCTGAAAACGAGTTTCAGAGGCAAGTGTGGCTCCTCTTTGAATACTCGGAGAGCTCAGGACCTTTCCAGATTATGGCCATTGTGTCTGACATGGTTATTCTGATCTCAGTCATCAGCTTCTGCCTGGAAACCTTGCCCGTCTTCTGGGATGAGAACGAAGATATGCACTGTGGTGGAATGACCTTCCACACAGACTCCAACAGCAGCATTGGCTACCAGCAGACCACCTCCTTCACTGACCCTTTCTTCATTGTGGAGACTCTCTGCATTATCTGGTTCTCCTTTGAGTTTTTGGTGAGGTTCTTTGCCTGTCCCAGCAAAGCTGGTTTCTTCACCAACATCATGAACCTCATTGACATGATGATGAACCATCATCTCCTACTTCATCACCCTGGGGACCCAGCTAGCTGGGAAGCCAGAGGATGCCCAGCATGGCCAGCAGGCTGTGTCAGTAGCCATCCTCCATGTCATCTGGTTAGTAAGAGTCTTTAGGATTTGCAAGTTGTCCAGACACTCAAAAGGTCTGCAGATTCTAGGTCAGACCCTCAAAGCAAGCATAAGAGAATTGGGCCTCCTGATATGCTTCCTCTTCATCAGGGTCATCCTCTTCTCTAGTACTGCCTATTTTGAAGAAGCCAGTGAGTGAGCGACATTCCTAGTTCCCCAACATCCCAGATGCCTTCTGGTGGGCAGTCGTCTCCATGACAACTGTAGGCTATGGAGACATGGTTCCAACTACCATTGGGCGGAAGATAGTGGGTTCCTTGTCCCTGTCATTGTGTCTAATTTCAAGTACTTCTACCATCGGGAGACAGAGGGGGCAAGGAGCAGGCCCAGTACTTGCAAGTGACAAGCTGTCCAAAGATCCCATCCTCCTCTGACCTAAAGAAAAGTAGAAGTGCCTCTACTATAAGTAAGTCTGATTACATGGAGATCCAGGAGGGAGAGGAGTAAACAGTAATGAGGACTTCAGAAAGGAAAACTTAAAAACAGCCAAGTGTACTTTGCTAACACAAACTATGTGAACATTACCAAAATGATAACTGATGTCTGACTGAGACCTATGAAAATAACTCACAGCTCCACAGGACTGAAGCAGATGTCGCAGAAAGCCTGCATTCCAGTCAGTGCATTCTACAGTGTGCATCTGTTTCTGCATGGAAAGCCATAGTCGTGCAAGTGACTTTTGATGTTTTGATTTAGAACACAGAATATCATCCGAATCTTCATCAGCCAATTGATAGGTTTCCAAAGATGAGTGTCACCTATGGAGCCAGAATTCCAGAAAGATACATTGATGTCACCTCGTATCTCATATACCACCTACCACATCAGGGCCTCCCTTCCCAACTAAATGCACACACACCTGGGAGATGCACTCCCTTCTCCCCATCCTACCCCCTCCAGCCCACCTGCCCCTTCCCAGAGGAACACTATCATTTCTTAGCTTGAAAACTTTGGTTACTGCTCCAGAGGTCATTTCCCATTTTTTTTTTGTACTGAAAAGAACACACAGTCCTGCGTGTTGGAATTATTTTCTGTGTCACAGGCTGGAGCTTGTAAATTGCAGTTGCCAAGTAGATGCTCCGGAGGCTTCTGTTTCATAACGGAAAGTGCTGCATTCTGCTTTTGTTTCCCCACAGGGTCAATGTGAGGGGAGCTGGGGGAGAGACTGCTAGTATGACGGAATATGAGTTGTCAAGTTTCACATTTGTTACCTTAGGTCTACAGGGAGAAGCTACCCAAATACGGAACCTCTCAGCTTCAGATTTCACCATTTTTGCAGTTGAGGGTCATAAAAATCTGTCTGATTTCTTCGTTTACACTGGAGTTTGAAGACATCTGCTTTTGTAGGGATGTGACCCAGCTATACTGACACTGCAGTGAAGTATACCAGTGATGCAATAGGAAAAAGTCAGTAGCTTTCAAATACTCCAATAATGAGCTCACAGAGGGAAAAAAAGATCACACTCATAAGACTTACTTTAAAAAAATCACATACCTAGGAATAAACCTAACCAGAAGTGTGAAAGATCTCTATAATAAAAGATTAAAGACATTAAAAATGAAATCAGGGCCAGAGAGATGGCTCAGCAGTAAAGGCACTTTCCTCAAAGCCTAATGACCCAGGGTTCAATTCCCCAGTACCCACATAAAACCAGATGCACAAGGTGGTGCATGAATCTGGAGTTTGTTTGCAGCAGCTAGAGGCCTTGGCACATCCATGCTCTCTCTCTCTCTCTCTCTGTTTCTCTCTGCTTGCAAATAAATAAAAATACTTTATTTTTAAATTTTTTTAAAAAAACCCACCACAAGAAAGAAAGACCTCTCATGCTCCTGGGATGGAAGAATTAACATTGTAAATATTGCTGTCTTACCAAAATTAATACAAAGATTCAACAAAATTCCATCAAATTCCAATGATGTTGTTACTCACAGTACTTGAAAAATTAATCCAGGAATTTTTCTGGAACCACAAAGGGCCAAAGTAATCCTAAGGAGAAAGAACACAGCTGGAGGTATCACTATACCAGATATCAAGTTATACTGCAGGGCAATAGTAATAAAGAAAGCATGGTCCTGACACTAAAACAAACACATTGACCAATGGAACAGAATAGAAGATCCAGGAATTAAGCCTTAGTGCTTTGGCTACCTAATCTTTGACAAGGTGGGCAGGCATATTTTATGAAAATAAAATAGCTTATTCAACAAATGGTGCTAATAAAACTGGATATCCATGTGCAAAAGAATGTAACCTCTTCCCCTGTACAAATATCAAGTGGAAATGGATCCGGGACCTCAACCTAAAACCAGAAACACAGAAAGTGCTAGAGGGGGGAAAGGGCAATACACTCCAGGATATAGGCATAGGCGAAAACTTTCCGAAAAGGATTCCAATAGCACAGAAGTTAGCCCCAAGAATCAACAAATGAGACTCTATGAAATTAACACATTTCTGCACAGCAAAAGAAAGCAAAGCAAATGGAAAGCCTTCCGAATGGGAGAAAATCCTTACCACCTGTCGTAGTCAGTCACATGCTGCTGGGATGAATCTTCAAACCAGGTACAATTTGGGTGAAGGGTGTATTTATTGAAACTACAGATTGAGGGGAAGTTCCATAACAGCGAAAGAGGCTGGCCGTCTTTCATAGGTCCAAGCAGGGAGAAAAACCCATCACCTACACCACACAGACAGAATAGGAAACAGGCAGGAGAGCCAAGGAGAATTTCTTCCCCTTTATACAGGCTTAGGGTGGGGTCTTGCCACCCTATCCCAGACTTAATGGCTTCCTGAGTCTCTGGAATCTCCTTCCTGCACTGCCCACATAGGAAAGGATGTTTACTTCTAGCTCTTTTGAGCTTCCTTACCTCCTGCCCCCTACTGAGAGGCTGCCTTCCTGTGAACATCCTCAGAGACCCACTCAAGATAATTAAAAATATCAAGTTGACAACAAAACCTATCCATCACATCACCTATATATTAGACAGGAGGCTAATAACCAGAGTTTACTAAGAATTACAAAAATTAAACAAACAAACAAAAAACCCCAAAATCAACTTGCCAATCACCAAATGGACCAATGAACTGAACAGACAAGTCACAAACGAAGAAACACATATGGCCAACAAATACTTGAGATAGCATCTTACCCCAGTGATAATGGTTAGCAGCCAGAAAATGCAGCAAATTGTTGGGCCCCAGCCTAACTGAGTAACATTAAGATAAGTTTAGAATATGGAATAAAGCCTGGTGTGATGGCACACACCTTTAATTCTAGCACGGGTGTGGTGGCACAAGCCTTTAATCCCAACACGCCTTTAATCCCAGGAGGCAGAAGTAGTAGCTGATAAGCCTTGATCCTGTTTGTTGATATTTTGCTCTGCTGTACTCTGCTGGTTGGCTCCCGCCAAAAGGTTTGAATCTTATTGCTTGGGAGAAATAGGCTGCACGGGTACTGGAGTAGAGTGAGATTTGCCCAACATATCTCCCGGTTGCATGTGTTTGTCCGACTGTATGCCTCACCTCTCCCGGATCGAGCCCTTTCTCCTGCTGGCCGGTGAGACTTGGGCTACCCACAGGGGCCAGGGGGCTGTGACCTCCCCAAGAGCAAATGCTGATGAGAATGGGGTGGGGGAACAAACTCTTATCCAGTATTGAAGGGAGTGCACACTAGTATGGCCATTATGGAAATCAGTATGGGATTTCTCAAAAAACTAGAAATAAACTTCTGTGACCCAATCATACCACTTCTGAACATATATACCCTAAGGACTCTATACTCAGAGATATTTGTATATCCAAGTTTATTACAGCTCTATTTACAATCGGTAAAAACTGGAAATGGTTTAGATGCTCAGTGACAGATGACAGGATAACAAAAATGTGGAAAATATACACTATGGAATTTTACTCGGCAGTATAAAAAAATGAATTCCCAGGAAAATAGATGGATCTGGAAAGAGTCATATTAAGTCAAGTGATTCAAACTCAGAAAAACCAAAGTTGCATGTTCTCTCTGATATGCAGGTCTTACCTTGAAATATCTATCAGTATGTATATATAGGTGAGGTAAATGAGGATAAAAGCTATATACATAGAACTGAAACCATAAATGAATATAAAGAGATGATCTGGAAGAGGCTAATGGATACTTGTGACATTTAAACAAAAGGAAGAAAAATATAGCAGGGGGGCTGGAGAGATGGCTCAGCGGTTAAGGCACTTGCCTCAAGTGCTCAAGGCCCAGGGTTCAATTCCCCAGTACCAACATAGGTCAGACCCACAAGGTGGTGGCCCTGGTGCTCACTTCTCTCTCTCTCTCTCTGTCTCTCTCTCTCTGTCTCTCTCTCTGCTAAAAAAAATGCATAAATAAAATATTTTAAAAAATGTAGCAGGGAGGGAAGGAGGATAGGAGGAGAGAGGAAAATCAATGAAAACAAATTGTTTAGAAAGTGCTGTAATTAAAATGTGGCGGAGAATAATATCCAGAGACTTTACCCCCCTCAGCAACAACACACAAAGGGGGGGGAACCTGGCTGACTACTGTGCTACCCATAACCCCCCAACCCACAGGTTGATCCAGCATCCCCACTGAGGAGGTTACCCAGTGTGTTGGGGACAGGGAGGAGGGAAATGGGGTACCAACACAATATTTGCCCATACAATGTATCTAATTTTGAATAATAAAGATATATATTTATATTAAAATATTAAATTTTTTTTAGTAAAAATAGAAGTACATAAAATCTAGCTGTATCACCTGGTTATATACTTGAAGATTCCAAGCCAACATACCAGAGAGATATTGTCATATCCATGTTTATTGCTGTACTATTCACAATAGCCAAGACCAGCCTATATGTCCATCACCAGAGGAATGGACAAAGAAAATATGGTGTATATACACAAAATAGAGTGTTAATTGGTTGTCAAGAAAAACAAAATTATGACATTTTTCAGGAGAATGGATGGAATGAGAGGTCATTATGGTGAACAAAATTAGCCAGACTCAGAAAGACAAATGTCACATGCTTTCTCTCGTGCATAATGTCGTTTGAAAGTACAGAAATAGAAACATACGTACATGTATATGCAGAGCATGGGAGTAGAAAGGGAACACAGAGGAAGGGCAGTGGAATGTACATGTCATGAAATCAGGCTGCAACTTGGGAGCAGGAAGGGGAAGGGAAGAAGAGGGAACAGTGAGAAAGATAAGAAGGAGGTATAATGATATAAACCTATTTAAATGTCATAATTAAACCCATTTCTTTATGTTTTATTAAATAATAAAAATATGTTGGAATCTCAGAGCCTCGTATAGGGCTTTATAAATTGTAATAAAAATAATTCATTACTGGTTTATTTTATTGTTGAAGGTTAATAAAAAAGAATTAGGCTTTCCAATCTATAAAGGGAACAGATCAAACGGGACTTTGCCCGAAAGAAACCAATAAAGATTGATTGATAGAAGACTGGAAATATGATCTTACATTACTAATCAGGTTGAGAAAGCTAATAAAACTCAGATGGTTATTAGACTTTAACATATAATAGTCATCTGTTATCTTACACCGTATAATGGAATATGCGTTATAAACATATTATAAATGATGTTAGAGAAAAAAAAAAAACGATGTAGCGCTGCTTAGTAAAATATGTGTCCGTGTCGCTGATTGGGTTACATCACTCCCTAGAATATTTCAAAGGTGCTTTTGAAGCTTGCAACTCTCTTTCTAAGGAATTCTTCTAAGGATTGTAAGTAGTCCAGTTGGGGTGTGACAGCTTGATTCCTTGTGAGAGGTTTATAGTTGCTTCTTTGACAACTAAATGACATCTGAATTGCAATGATACCCTGAACTTTTCTACTTCACTTTCACCAAGTGGAACAACCCATCATTATCTGCCCTAAAATGTACCTCTTGTCTCAGGTACAGAAAGCCTGTAGACTATGTGACATTAGCCTTGTACTTGACTCACAAAAATGCAGGACTGAATGAATATGTCATTCCCATGTGAGCTAGACTGTAGGCCTCTATATGTGTTTATCTTAAAGGTCATGTGAGATTATGACTTCAAGTTCTACTTTATAGTGCTAAAACTAGTTTAATTTGGTTGACTTTTTATCAACAATATAATAAAGGATTGTTTTCTAACTGGAGATCTTTTTGCATGAAGTATTTATAAATTGAATGGGAAAATAAATTTTTTGTGTTGAAAAATTGGCCACAAAATGATGATTTTTTTACTAAGACCTTTGTATTTAGAGCCCTAAGAGACTTCCAGAAATGTTCTGTTGTTTCAATTGTGCCTTTAAATCCAAGCGCCTCTCCTTAAATACAGGAGCCCTACACTACCACTAAAGTTCTATAATTATCCTAAACCATATCATATTTTTAGAATGCAAGTAATGACTGTAACCTCTTGTGTTCACAGCCTAAAACGCAGATTGTTAGGTCAGTCACTAAAAATATATGATAGCCATGTAATATCTCTCTGACCCATGTATTTTTCAAGATTGTGGCTTCACAATGCATCAATTTTGCCTGTTATTTCCTCAGTAAGTTAGTCTAATTTCAAGGGTCCCAGGAAATGCAATAGTTCAGTGCCTTCTTTCTGTGGCTCTCTCTCTGCTATTTGGGATTTTTTTTCTCAAATAGTATTTTTAACTATAAACTTTTTAAAATTACTAAGTAGAAACTGTATATAAAAGTCATGTGTAGGTGCCACAGTTACCATCCTCCCTGCCCCCATTCCACTGAGAGCCCTCCTCAGTGGGTTTTCTGGAATGCTCCATGGGATGAAGGGCTATGGGTTATTTGGTGGGGGGCAATGCCTCTGGATACTCCCCACACCATGGTCCTTACATTCTTTCCTCCTCCTCTTCCACACTGTTTTGGGATTTTTAGATATGTTGTTATTAGTTCAAAGAGCAACAAATACCAATGATAGAGAATGGATAGTTATTCAGTAGTCTTTTTAATGTCAGGGATGCAGTTTCTGCATAAAAATATACTCTGCTTATATAAATTTTATACACACATCTATGCCATATAGTATCATATCTCCATGTAAGTACAAATGTTCTCAATGTACTGTTTTATACCTTGCCTTTTAATTTAAAAACAGGTCATAGAAATTGTTCTATATTAAATGTATAAATTGGAAAAAATACCTAAAATTGAAATTACTGGATCAAAGCAAATGTGTATTTACAAATGTTGAAAACTTCTGATCTATTTGAAATTTTACTGCTAAGAGTGAAGTGAGCTGGTTGCTAGTTTCCCCAGAACTCCTTGTTGACTAATGCAGGCCTCTACCCTGCTCCAAAATACAGTTTCATCATCTACCAAGTTCCCATGGTATATGCTCTATTGGACATCATTCTGCCTCATTGATTTATTTATTGAGCTGTTTGAATCACCATAGCTTTGGAATGTATTTAGATATCCAAGTAGGCTACTCACTTAGGTTTGCAGATTTGGTTTTGATAGGATCCTTACAATTTACTTTTGGTTTGAGTTTTAAAAAATAATTCTAAGGGCTGGCTGGAGAAATGACTTAACAGTTAAAGGCACTTTCTGGAAAAGTCTTCAGCTGGGGTTCTATTCCCAAGCCACTCACATTAAAGCTGAACCGCCCCCAAAGTAGCACAAACATAAAGAATTATATTTGTAGTGGCAAGAGGTTCTGGCGCGCGCACACACACACACACACACACACACACACACACACACACACACACACACACACACAAGCTAGGTGTGTTTACACTCGTTCTGTTTCTTCACTCTTTCTTTGAATGTTAGATGACTGCGAATATATTCCTGGCCTGTATTGCTACTTTATTTTTCACCGCAATTTCCAGCTTTTATATTTGAATGGAATCAATTTATTCCACCAGTTTTTAACTAGTTTTATTTTTAATTTATTTTTTCAATTGTTCTGGAGTCAACTCATGTGTAAGAATTTATGTTATTTCTCTTTATTTATAAGAAAAAATGGCTCGTCTAGCAAGATGTTGATTTCACACTTTTTTCATTTCTTTGTTTTGTTGTTGTTATTAATTAATGAATTAATTTTTGGCATAGGTTGTAGTATGTCCCCTCCCCAGCTCCCCTTTCCCTAGGTGCCCTCTTCAGTAAGGGGTCATTGGGGCAATTAATGGCTCTGTCTGTGGGAGGAGCTGTTCCTCAGAGTGTCTCTACCCACCTGGTGGCTCTTATTTTCTTCCTGTCCCCCCTCTTCTGCAGCAGTTCCCAGGTGTGTTATTGGTTAGTGGTAACTTCTCAGCGGTGTCTCTTTTCCTGTTTCGATTCACCATGGTGTCACAACAGCCTCCTGAACCCACTAGACTGGCTTGTTGCCTTCTGGCAGCTTAAGTTTTTGTGGCAAAGAACTTACTCCTGTTCACCCATGCCAGAGGGACCAATTCGGGGTTGGGGACTGGGCGCTCAGAGTAACTTTAAGTCCAGCTTTGAATATTGACTTGATTCTTTCATATCAGTTTTAGAGGGAATGCTGTTTAACTTTTATTTTATGATTTTTCTTATTTTACACATAGCAAATGTCTGCCTCATATGCATAGCTGCCATTTCAGAGTCATCCCCATTGTGTCTCTAATTTTCCATGTATTTATAAAGCATTTTCTATATTTTGCTCCATGTGATTCTCGTTATTCATGTCTTTGTTTCTAAAAGTGTCTAGATTTTTTTAAATGCTTCATTCATTTAAATTATATTTTTTCCATTTATTAGTGTTATAGAAAATTTGCTTTCTTCTTAACTATTTTCTGCTTTAAAACAACTTTTTATTGATACTTTTTGTGTACTGTGGTAGTTTGAGTGTGAAATGTCCCCGTAACCTCCTATGTTTGATTAAGTCTTGTTCTCAATCACCAGTTGGTGGTGGATTGGGAGGTGAAGACTTGCTGGAGGAGGTGTGGTGTGTCACTTGGCGTGGACCTTGGGGTGATATAGGCCAAGTCCCCCTTTCCAGAGCTCAGCTCATTTTTAATTTTTTAATTTATTTATTAGGAAAGAGAGAGAGAGAGAGAGAGGTTGACTTCTTGGGCTGTGTAGGGCTCCCCCATGTCATCAGCAGACTGAAAACCATTAGTCACCAGCATTTGCATCTATGCAAACTCGGTCTTTCAGGTCTGATGTAGTTCATGGCCAAAGAGAGAAGAGAGGAACCTTGTACTGACTCAGGGCCAGAAGGCCACTCAGTTGTTTCATGCAGCAACTAGCCCTTTTCACCCACAGCGATGGTGATGCTGCCTGTGGCGGGAACTGCAGGTTTTTTGGAGCCTCAAGGTCAAGATCAGAGACTTCAGGGACAGCCACTCTGAAATCCTGAGGTCCAAGGGTCACTACAGAAACAGCCATATATGGCCACCAATCACATGAGCTGCCAGAAGACTGAACAAAGAACAATACACAGATAGGTTTACGTTTTGTACAAACTGACCTCAGCCAGCTTGTGGCTCCACGGATACCTCAAGACCTTAACATTGTCAACTGTGATGAACTTGGACCACTTCCCCCAAGTACAGCATCCTGGAGAACACACTTTGTAGGTCATGATAACGAGCCACGGTTAGACCACTTCAGGACTCCCCTGTGTCAATTCAAGGAGCCCAGCTGGCTGCTGGCATTGTCTAACAAGGCTCTGAGGAGGACGAGACGCTTCCTACCCAGAGATGGGAAAGATGTAGACCTGAAGCTAAAATTTCTCGGCTCTCACTTCAATTAGCAATGAGCTGGTCATTGCTGCTGCATCAAAGTTTCCA
>PVHP010002175.1:60706-94511 GCA_004024765.1 Zapus hudsonius | reverse complement strand
TCATAAAGCTACTTTAGTGTTGAGCACTCAGCAGCCTCTGATGTTTTGCTTTAATGAGTTTTGAGTAACCTCAGTACCTACCACCATCTCCTTGGAAAAGGTTCTCTTGTTAGCAGTGAGAGAAGCACTTCAATTTAATCCTCCACTTTCTTTGAGATGTTTTGAAAATATTATTATACTGGAAGTATATTTAAAACACAACCTATTGAACCTCATAACAAAGCAGAAGCATGTTAAGGTAGACTATCCATTGTGTACACTCATGACAGTGAGTCTGACTAGGAGCCAGTAGGATTATATCACTCCTATCAAGCCCACAAATAAACACAAGAGTCTTAAAGTATAAGGTACAGTTTCTATTGAATTCCTTATTTTTTTAAAGAAAATATTTATTTGCAAGCATAGAGAAATAGAGAGGAGACAGACATGGAGAGAGAGAGAAAGAGAATGGACACACTAGGTCCTACAGCCACTGCAAATGAACTCCAGATGCATGCGTCTTGTGCATCTGGCTTTATGTGGGTACTGGGGGATCGAACCCAAGATGCTAGGCTTCACAGGCAAGCACCTTAACCACTGAGCAATCTCTCCAGACCTGAATTTCTTCTTTTTACATTTTATTTATTTCCACATGTATGTGTGTAGGATTGGTATGACAATGTCTCTTGCTAGCAAACTCCAGACACAGGCTTCACGTTGTGTCGGTCTTTATGTGGGTGCTGGGGAATCAAACCAAGCCAGGGGCCACTGCACGTGCCTTTAACCACTGAACCATCTTCCTCAGCCCCTCTGATGGATTATGATTAATTCTCCACGACAGTCAAGACACTGTAAATGTGTAAATGTAAATCGTGTGTTGGAGACCATCTCTATATTTTCTTGAATTAAAACCAACGGTCATGTGCCTTGTAAGATGTTTCAGTCAAGGATGGCTTGAGTATCTAATGGTGGTTCTAAGCTATAGCTGTAAAGAAAAACGATTAATGCCTAGTGCTAATAATTAGCCCCATAATTTCCTGGTGTGACACTTTACTCACACATTTGGGGCCATGCTATTGTAAACAAACCTACCATTCTGCCCATCACAGGAAAAAGCAGTACATGCAATCATGTAAGTTCTTATAAAAATGAAATGTATATATAGTCTTTGTAGAAAGGCTTTCCATAAAACCCAACACCATCTATGATGGGATGAGTTTCATGCACCTTGTGGTTATGGTGTGCCTTGATTGTGTGAAAAGGCCACATTTAGTTGTTGTTTTTACCATCTGGTACAACTCAAAATGCTTCCACAGTGATCATGGAATGGTGCACTTCACAGAGTGTATCCCAGTTGAGACTTGAGTCAGGATCTGTCTCTGCTTAGCCATCTATCATCTCAAATTTTGATCTAATTCCATTGGTTCTCCTCAACATTTATGTCTTACATTTTCTACTGATGGTTTATATTTCTGATAATGTCTAATATCAATTCCAATTTTCCTAAAGGAAATCTGAATTTACTTCCTGCCATAGTTCTTCTTAATCAGGTTCATTTGGTCAGCTTCTTACTTTACTGAAATTTAAATACCATCCAATTTAATATGAACTGAGAACTTCATAATCTTTCCTCCAAACCAGTTCTGATGAGTAAAGAGCCCTCTGTCCTTTGTTCATTTCTTCATTGAGCTCTACTTTTATCATCTTCTTCTCTTTATCAACCTCAAAATAGTCTTTATTCCAACCTATCATATTTCTTGAGGAAAATTTAAATTAAATCCATTTATGTATTCACAATCAGAATGATTTTCTTTATAATTTTTGCTTTTAAAAAATTAACATTTAAAAAGCTCAAAGTTTTTTCTTATACTTTGAATTTGAGTATTTCTGTATCATTCCAATGTTCTATTTTTTTATTATATTATTTAAAGTTGAGAAGTTTTATGTATTAGGACAGTATAGATAACATCTGCATATTTATTTTATTTTATAATCTTGCAAAACATATACCATAACATTTTTCTTGAAAAATGCATCTGGTTGAATTTTGAAACATCTTTAGTGTATGGATAAAAGACTTCCTTCTGGGGAACTTTTGACAATTATACTTGCTTTTTGATAATTATACTTGCTTCTAAATTTTCTTCATATTCATATATTTAAAAATTTTTTAAATAATTTATTTGAAAGAGAGAAATTGAGCAAAAGAGAGAGAGAGAGAGAGAGAGAGAGAGAGAGAGAGAGAGAGAGAGAATAAGGATGGGCATTCCCGAGCCTCCCACCACTGCAAACAAATTCTAGACACATGTGCCTGGCCCCACATGGGTAATGGAGAATTTCACCTGGGCCCTCTGAGTTTCCAAGCAAATGACTTTAGCCACTAGCACTCTCTTGAGCTCCATATTTATCTAATTTATTTTTCAATGAAAAATGTATTTATTTATTTATTTATTTATTTATTTATTTATTTATTTATTTATTTATTTATTTGCAGACAGAGAGAGATTGAGAAGAGAAACAGACCAAGAGAGAGAATGGGCATGCTAGGGCCTCCAGCCACTGTAATCCAGATGCATGTACCACTGTGTATCTGTCTGGCTTTATGTCAGTGCTGGGAAATTGAACCCAGATTGTTAGCATTTGCAAGTAAGCACATTATCTGCTGAGCCCATACAATTTATTTTTCTTATTGGTTATATCATCTAATTTTTCTTTTTGGACCATTTTATCTGAGAAAGATTATTTATTTTAAAAATATCTAAGGAGCATATTAAATTTGAACAAGTATTCACGGTATTAAAATTTTATTTACACTATAGTCACATCTCCTTCCCCACCTTTGTTTTGGCCAAACATTCATGGTAATTTTGCCTAAAGCAAGCTTTCTTTTACTGTTCACTAACAAATACTTTAAAAAATTGACACCTGAACCTGACATTCCTTTCTAGTTTGTATACAGTTTTGAGTAATAATAAAATCTTAACTGAAAGTGTTTTCTAATCTACTTCCTCTCCCAACTCCTAGAACAGAACAGAAGATATCTGAATGGGAAACATATCCAGGGAATATTTAAATATGAATACTGCAAGTATATTTACTTGTATGTCATGAGTATATTTATCATTTAATTACAGCATGTTGAATTTTTATTACTTGTTGCCCTTGGCATTATTGATTTTTTGTATGTAACTTCATTTTGTACCAATTTAAGGAGATGTTTTCTAAGAAGTAAAATAATTCTCAATTATTGAACTCTTCAATAATACAAGCTACTATCAGACCAGAGATCCTACCCTTTTTTAACTCTTAGTACAAATGGGTGCTTCCCTATAAATGTTTATGTCTAATGCTCAGAAATAGAATATTGGAAATTCAAAATTAAGTAAAGTTTTTTCGAAGGCTACTAACATTTCTTAAATCAATTCTTTTTCTTTGTATGTTTTATAATTTAGTGGCCAGAGCTTGGAGTGAACATTTATCTATGCTGTTATTCCTGGCAAGACAGATGATGGCTCCAAATTGTCCATTGTGAAAGATTGATACATTTGTTTTCTGTTTAATTTCCTGACCTAACTAGACTAGGCTGTGTTAAAGTGAATGAGGTAATGTCTATTTTAATTTAAAAAGTAACCAATAGTCTTCAAAAACTTCCAAAGATTATCCGTCCTATGACTTTATCAATGGAAAACATTTCATAAAAATGTTCCTTAAATATAGATATGCAAAATTTGGTCTTACAGACATGTAGGTCCCAAGTCGTAACACATCATATCAACATGCTTTCCCTACAAGGAAAATCTGTTATATAAGTCAAACTTCAGTGCTTAGGGCTCATCTGGGTTAACAGAATATGATCATGTTTATCTCATGAGGTTTTAATTGGTTTTATATAAGTATGATGCATTATGAATTTAGTCCCAAATTATTGACTATCTGTGGAATACAATATAGTTATATATCACTTCTTAGTATATTAGTAACTATTTGTAAATTTTAAAATTTAATATATTGTTGAAATAAATAATTTACATACCTAAAAATGCAAAAACTATAAAATCATAGATGGTAATAGTTTCACTTCAGCCAACATCTCTCAGCCGCCTGGTTCTCCTCTATAGAGGAAACTAAAACCTTCCCTTTATGTAGAACTTTGCATGAATGACGTATGCACGTATAAGTTCATAAATCTACAAACCTTTGACATTTTAAAATATAAATGGTATAGTAGTAATATTAAAAAAGCCGTGACAATCTAGATTCAGGATACAGTTCAGAGGTAAAGCATTTGCCTACCATGTGTGAAGCTTTGGGTTCTATCCCTAGGAGAAGAGAAAAGAAGAGAAGAGAAGAGGAGAGAGAGAGAGAGAGAGAGAGAGAGAGAGAGAGAGAGAGAGAGAGAGAGAGAGAGAGAAAGCTAGAGAAGAGAGAGATTCTTTATATTTTATAATAGTGAATGAAATATAATATTTTCTTTAGTCACTATTCATAAAAATTTAGATTGTCCCAAAATTTATGCTAGTGTAAAAATTATGTGTTCAATTTAAAAAATCTATTTATCTTGCCATTTATTCATCTGCCTATAAGCTTGGAGGCTGGATCCTAAATATTAACATTTTGCTCATCTGAGCTGAAATCAGTAAGTGTTGAATGTGATATATTTTATCCTAGTGTAATTATATTCATTGTCTGTGATTAAAGAACATTCGGTTTCCCTTTACTAAGTTGAATTTCTAAGCATTTCTCATTAAACCTTTGCCCCAGGTTTCATGGTACATGGTAACGCCAGCACTGGTTGTGGTCAGCCTGGGCAATGTAGATGGCACAGGGCCTGTCTAAGGATAAAGAGTAAGAATGTCTCAGAAAAGAATGTATAACAAAACGATAAAAAATCAACAAAAATCCACACATTAAAAAACTGCTACAGTAAATAAGAAGTGACACTTTCTGAACTATATTTTTCAATGTAAAATGAGAAAAATGTCAATTTACATTACAAATCTTCAATTAGAATCCACTATGAGGATATTAGATGCAAAGGAAATTCTCAGATGAATTTCCATACTGAACCAAAATATCAATTCAAGTAGGTAAAAGCTTCTTTTCTCTCCTCTCCCCATCTCTCTTTTTCTTTTCCTTTCTCTTTTCTTCTCCTATTTTTACATTCCCTTTCATTTTCTCTTTTATTTTTTCGTTCTTTTCTTTGCCAGGATTTCAATAAGCCCAGGATGACCTCGAATTTGCTATTTTGATGAGCATGACCTTGAACTCCTGAACTTCCTGCCTCAGCCTCCCAAGTGATGAGTTTATACTTTTCTTTCTTAGTTTTAAATCAATCTCAGTAGAATGAATCTGTATAGCGAGATTTCTGTTTCTTCTATTTTGCCAGCTTGGCATTGACCGTGAAAAAGAAAAGCCGCCATGTACTTGGTGATAATCACACTAAGGAAGAAGGGAGCAAATAACTAATCTTCTTTCCTACAATTGCTTTTTCTTCTTCTTGTGCCTCTTTAGCACTTGTACGTGATGGGAAGTCATACATCCTGTAAGAAGACAACTTGGTTTCTTACAATATGTGTCCTTTCAGATCATTGGACATCTTGAACAGAAGTTCTGCCAACCAGGTAAAGTAAAACTCAGGAAGGATACATAAGGCAGAACTCAGCCACAGTATAAGGTAGGAAGGGCACAGACCTGCGGCCATGCCTATTTAGGAAATGCTCATGTTTCAGTTTATTTAGAATTAAACAGCAATTAAGCCAGCCTCACAACAAAATTATGGTCTGCACTTTGCATGAATATCCAGGCTGGCTCAGCTGAACAATGGGGTTGGGGCAGTGCATTCAATTGCCAAATGAATTGGAAGTTATCTTCCAGGCCCACCCATCCAGCTTCACTGGAAGTATCTGCAGCTGTGTGGCTTTTCTGCTGAACGCTTTGCTTGCAATTCTCCTCTAAGTTCATTTTTGTTGTTGTTGTTGCTATTTTTCAGGGTATTCTCCAGTTTCTTAGAAGTTCAATCTGCTGTTTTTCATTTCACAATTGCTTGCTACTGCCACTTCATTTCTCTTCTCTGTGACTCAGTTCATCCTCTGGACTAGGATCACTTTGAATGCATTTTCTACCTCTTGAAGAGAAAAAAAAAAGCCTTATGTAAGAGGAAGCTATCACTCTGATGCATCTAATTGACAAATTTTTCAATTACTCAACAAGCAGACTGGAGGCATGATGGGAGAATAAACAAGGAAGGGAAACCACAGAGAATTTTATATGAAGTCAGGTTCCACTCAATCAGTAGTCATATTAACTAGAATGGAAAATTTTTGTTTAAATTTCTAGTGCTTTTTATGGCTTAGTGGTGTTTTTACTTGGAATTATCTTTGAAGGGGATCATGGTGTCTCTTGTACTGGTAAGTCAATAGTAATTTTAATCTGGTCCAATAATCCCCAAAATCAAAGAGTTTGTAAATTATAGGTTATTTTTTCCTTTCCCATTTCTACTTCAATTATCTTTCTTTGTTTCTCTTTCTTTCTTCCTCTATTTCTTTTTAAATTCTGTCTCCCTTCTTTCAGTCCTCTCTTTTTTCTTTCTTTCTTTTGGCAGGCCATTGTGTCTAATTGAGTTCAAAGATCTTTTTCAAAAGGTGACCAATTTAGCCCATGAGTCTGATCTTGCCCACCAGATGTTTTGTATGTTCTGAGTGTTGCAGATTAAATTGTTGAGGGAAAAGAAGAATGGTACTTTATAAAAGTGACAATATTCAAAAAAAAATCATTCATTCTAGGGAAATGGAGGAAATTTAGTTAAGTATATAAAAAAACTTTCCATTAAAAACAAATATAAGAAGATGCTAAAAATTGAAGAGAAAAAAGTAAAAAACTGTTCCAGGAGCTGAAGGAGCCAGCACCCCAGAATTGTGAATGGCACAGTGCGAATGAAACACTGACCACCACAGCCTAAGCCTGTTCTCTGTAGGTAGGTACATCGCCAGGTAAGGAGCAGGATAGAAAGACAGAAAGCTTACAGACAATAGTTACTGTGCTTCAGAGCAACAGAAAATAGAAAACACAGGCATTAAAAACTAAGAAAATAATAATTATACTGTATAACTAAAGTAGTATTTTATAAATCCCAATAAACCCATAATTACATAAACGTAAATGGTATCAATGCAACAGAAATTTGTACAATAGATTAAAAGATTCCTTACAAAAATCACAACAAAAAAATCATACATTTGAATTTGTGTTGTTCCATGAAGCAAACATTAATCAGAAGAATTTTTGAATGTTTATATCATTGACATGAAATCTTCAATGTGTACATAGTAAAAAACAGATGTGTAAAATCTGTGAAAGGAACCTGATAGAACTTAAAGATTAGATATATGGTTTCATGCTTCAAACATACAATAGTTTCCTAAGCAAAGTATCACAAACTTGGTGGCCTAAAGCAATGGAAATTTCCCTTCTCACAGTCTGAAGGCTGCAGATTTGAAAGTAAGATGCTGGTTTTCTCTGTAAATGACTAGATGTTCTGTAATTGTCTTTTATATTTGGTGGCCACCAATTCTTGACATTACATGGCTTGGAGATTTTCTACTCCAATGTCTGTTCTAATCTCCAAGTGGTCTTCAGTCATATGTATTCATACTTCAAATAGCCTCTGCATTTTTCTTATAAAAGCACTTGTCACTGAATTCAAAGTCTGCTTTACATTCATGATGAACATATAGCTTAGCTAAACTATTCATGTAAAACCTTTTTTTACATATAAGGTCATATTCACAGATTCCAAGCAAATACATAATTCATGGCCACTCCTGTATGAGCAATTGATATAACAACTAGACAGCATATTTGCAAGGATATAGATAAATCAAACAGTCCTGTCAATCAGCAAAAATCTCATCAACACACAGAAACATTACATCCATCAACAGCAGAATATACAGCATTTTCAAGCATCCATGGAACAAACACAAAAACAAACTATTTTTGAACATAAACTTCATTAAATTTAAAAGTATAAAACTCAACCATAACTACATCAAATGTTGAAATGGAATGAATTCGCATGGTGTTTACCTTAGGAGATCTCCCATGCTGAGACCTCACAGACATCTTTCAATCTCAGGATAGAATCACAGCCTCCTGGGATTCACTGGGACATTTCCATATAATAGTATATAGTTTCATTTCCACTGCAGCCACTCAAACTACTTTCTTTTCAAACATTTGCACACTAAACAACATACTTGTAAATAATTTATATGTCAAGGTGGAAGTCTCAAAGGAAATTTAAAAGTTACATCAACTTAAAATTACAATAAACCAAGTTTGTGAGGCATGGTTAAAGCTGTTCCAAAAGAGAAATTTGTAACAATAAATCCTTATATTAAGAAGAAAAATCTTAGGCTAATAATCTAAATTCCAATATCAAAGGTCCAACAATAAAATGACTAAATTAAGACTAAAAGAGGAAGAAAGGAAACAAAAAAAAATGCTGTAAGGTAATATCCCCTGTGAATATAGACAACATACTAGCAAGTAGAAATAAGTAATATATCAAAAGAATACGACCAAGAAGGATTTATTCCAAAGATGCAAGTTTTGAAAATCAACCAATTTCACTCACCTGTATTATCAAATATGATTCACAGAGAAAAGCCTAAATGAGAAACTTCAAAACAGGATTAATAAAAGAAGCAAGCTAGTTTGCTATAGAATCATCATACAAAAATCACTAGCTTTCCTATGCAGCCATATTGGACTCCCTGGGAAAGACTTCATGAAAAAGATCCCATTTCCAATCGCCTCAACAGAACAAAACAAAAGAAATAACCACAAAATCAATAAACATTTTTCCCAGGAGTAACCTAACTCAGGAGATGAAAGACTTCTACAGTGATAACTACAGAAGAAAGAAATTGAGGACATTTGAAGATGTGCAGAAATAGGAAGAATCCAATTGTCAAAATGGTCATATTCCCACAATTGATTTACAAATTCAATGCAGACCCATCAAAATGACAATGACCTTCTTCGAAAAATGAGACAAAAAGGGAGTCCTAAAATTCATTATGGAAACACAAAAGGACTCCAAAGAAAACATTCACAGTTAAAAGAAGAGATCCTTGAGGAATCACCATCTTTGATTTCAAAACAGATGACAGAAGTTTAATATCAAAAATAGCATGATATTGAACCTAAGTCTTTAAGACCTTGGCATATATGACATCATATCAAATTCTTTTTAAAAAGATTTTTGACCACAAAGGACACAATCATAAGAACAAAGAAATAACCCAGAGAGTCAGGCAAGAGAAATAAAAGAGATAGAGTAAAAAGGAAGTCAATGAGACGACAGACAACTGAAATCTAGAATATATAGAGAACTCAAATACACTAAGAACACAAGCACAAATATTCCAATCATAAAATTGGCAAATGAATTGAACAAACCCCTCTTAAAAGTAGTAAAGATGGCCAATGTGTGTATGAAAAATGCCCAACATCATTAGCCATCAGGAAATACAAATCAAATTTACACTGAGATTCCATTTCACCCCAGTCAATTTGAATAAAAGGACTTCTAATACATTGTTGGTAGGAATGAAGACTAGTATATCCATTATGGAATCCTGCATGGAGTTTCCTCAAACATCTAAATATGGAACTACCATATAATTTAACTCATACTGGTCTCGAATTTGCAGGGCTCCATCTTCAGAGTGCTCGGAGAAGAAGTATGCAACACCTTGCCCAGCTTAGCTTCGTGGCCTTACATAGCCTAGATTCTATTGGAGAAAGAGGCAACATATTTAAAAAAAATAAAGGAAGGAGATAATTCTCGATGCTATAAACTTCTGTGAAGAAATGACACCCTTCGAGAGAATAGAGGGATACTTCAGGGGGACAGACACTGATACTTGCTTGGCAAGATTCTGCTAATCTCACTGTGTGCTCCTGGAAATACAGAGCAGGCAAGAAACATTCCCGAGGAAGGGCATTCTAGGCCTGGTTTGCTGTAATCTTGGAAAGCTTAACAAACTCTCTTCTTATAAATCTTAGCTCTCTTGATAAAATGCAGCCTGAGCCTGGACGTGGTTCCTGTGGCGATTCTAAAGGTGAGGCAGAGACCAGATGAATTAGGACCCATCTACATTCCATGAGAAGCTCAGAAAAGGAATCAAGCTATTGAAAGATTTTAGGTGAAGAAATAACAGGAGTTAATTTCAATCATAAGAGATCATGTGGTCTGATTTATGGAGAATAGAAACAATTTGAGGAAGAACACCATCTATTTTGTAAGCTCACATTTATTTATTTATTTATTTATTTATTTATTTATTTATTTATTTATTTATTTATTTATTTATTTATTTTTAAGGTAGGGTATCCCTCTAGCCCAGACTGACCTGAAATTCACAATGTTGTCTCAGGCTGGCCTTGAACTCAGTGTGATCCTCTTACCTCTGCCTCCCAAATGTGGGAATTAACTCTTATAAGGGATGCTTATATTTACTTATCACTGGTCAAACTAAAATCAAATCATCAAAGTACATGCTAAAATAATAAAAGAAGGTAAAGATGAAAGAATAAAAATAAGCATTAGCAAGGATCAGTTACTTCAAAAACCTTCTATGGAATTAAAGGGGTGGATAATGAAACTTTGGTACCTTGGTCATTTGATGAGCTAAGAACTGAGAATATTAAGATGTCAAAGGGAGAAGTAAGGCTAATCTCATCATCAATCAAGAATGCTCAATGAAGCAAACGGAACAACTACTAATTTCTCTCCCTCTCTTTCTCTCTGTATATATTTACAGTGTTTTTACAGCAACTTCCATATAAGTTTGAACAAAGGTGTTGATACTGTGGCCTAGTTACTCATATCACTGAAGTAAGTTGATTTTATTTTAATAACCCTGGTAACAACCAGACAGGCTTAGAAACCTCAGCAATATTAGGTGGAGACAGATAACCAATGACTGGAAGGACACACTATGACCTTTAGCCCTCATTAGTTTTGTCATAACCCTCTTTTGTGTTGCCATTAGTGAAACAACTGCATCATGGAGCTATCAGAGTCTCAAGTACACTGACACAGCAGGAGTCATATAAAGACATCTGGGACCAAAGTAGACGTTTATAAATGAAACATTGTGGAAAATGTCTTTGCAAACTCCTAAAAGCCTGTCCTGCCCATTACCTTTGCATGGGAACGTTTGATTACTCACTATTATCTCTTTATCCCATTGCAATATATATTTGAGAGAACTTATGTTTCATTTCAGGCCTCCCTTTTGTGGAGACACATGAATAGAGTATCTATCTGTTCACTAAGATTATCAGCGTCCATTTTGCCATTGCTATCAGTCTTTTGATATTGCAACATTATTTTAATGCCAGATTCAGTGTGTTATAAGAGAAAAACTGAGGGTGTTGATGTAAATTGAACTAATTTTCAATTCTGACTCTTACATTTCTATTGTATATAATAGAATAAATTCTACTTAGATATTCCAAGCCTTGGTTTTCTCAGCTGTCATAGTCAGCCACATGTCGCTGAGACAAACCTCTAAACCAGACACAGTTTATGAGAAGAAAGGATTTATTGAAGTTACAGATCCAGGAAAAGTTCCACAATGACAAAAGAGACTGGCCCCCTTTGACAGATCGAAACAAAGAGAGACAGAAGCCATTACCAACACCACACACACAGACCAGCCAAAAGGCAGGGAAAACAAAAGGGATTTCCTTCAGCTTTATATAGGGAAAGGTGAGGTCTTATAACCCTTTCCCAGACTTGTTGACTTCCTGAGTCTCTAGAATTTCCTTCTTGCCTTCACCTCCCAGGAAAGGATATTTCTTTCTAGCTAACATGACTTCCTGAATACCCTGAGCCTCCTTTCTTTCTTCAATTCAAAGGAAATCTGCTTCACAATACTCAGTATTACTGTATATTGCTAACTGGTCAAGTTGACAAAAAATTTAATCATCACATCAGTTATAAAATGAAAACGATTCCTCCTGTTATGAGGAATAGATGAACATTGTTTAGTTATCAATAAACATTTTTACTTCTTTTTCAACTCCTACATAACTATTATGTTATTCTGGAAAGTATCTTGGCTATGAAGTAATTTTTATTTAAGATGATTCAGAAGGAAAATAATGAACAATGAATTTTAGCATGTTTTGACACTGTTGTATACAATAGCTTAATGCCAAGTTTTGTAATGTTCAGTGTTTATGTTATGTTTCTTTAAGCTTATTTAATGTCATACATTTTCAGAGAGGCTAATTCATAATTTTTACTTCCTCAAGTAAATAATATAGTCAAGTGAACCTGCTGCCTATTTATGACATAAGTAAGATAAAATAATATCAGAGTGGAAACAGCAGTGAAAGAATGGAGACTTTTATTATTTCATCTGTACTTTTCAGCTTACTGAGGAGCAAGAAAGACTTCACGGTTTCTCAAGATAATACTGAATTTAAATTTACATTGACACCTTGGTAGTATATTTTACTCTTTAATAAACAAAGCAGGGTTGGAGATGTAGCTCATTTGGAACAGTGCTTAGCATTCATACAGCCATGGGTTTGTGATCCATAGTGTGACATAAACTGGATATTGTAATACATTCCTATAGTTATAGTACTCTGGGAATAGAGGCTGGATGATCAGAATGAGAACCTCTCCATAAGTTAAATAATAAATAACAAAGTAATCAGGAGATTAAATAGTGACCCACTCACCTGTAAGATAATGATACAGAAATCAGACAATGGATTTTATTGAAAATTAGTCCATAAGTCAAACACAAACCTGATTAACTATAAATGTCCTTTAGTTTGATTTTCATGAGTAAATCTGTGTAGAAATTCCAATTGTATTTACCAAATGCAGATACTTCAGTAGCTCTGGACTGAAGGATATTCTGATCACAGAAGTTTGGGAAGGGGGAGATCCATGTAGCAGAGAGAGAGGTTCAATAAATGCGAGTGAGCAAATTTTCTTAATCATGTGACATTTTCAAAGAACTGATGACTTTTAATAAGAGTAGCAAAACTGAAAACTAAAATAAACTCGGAAATTTAAAGCAGTGTCGTAATTTCCTGTTAAATAACAGTTGATTTACTCTTGACGTCGGGTATCTAAAATTGGTTTCACCACATGTCATCCAGAGCTGAAATTATCCCAGGGAGGTTTAAGGAAATTGCTGGTACATGCAGTGTCAGTACAGAAGTGATGATGGTAGGAAAGTGAGGGAAAATAATCCAGACATTTCAAAGTTTTAAAAGTTACGTGAAGAGTTGCGGTTACATCTTCCTGGTACCGAGCTCCTGTCTAAACCTTCCCTCTTCTCTCCAGCATCTACAGGACGTTCAGGTGTGGTATAAAGACAGAAGGAAAAACATCTAAGACTCGCCTAATAACAGGACTTGGAAGGGATCATCTGATGCAACTCAGTCATTTCACAAAATTATAGGCTGAGGTCCAGAAATAACTTATGACAATCGATGACAAAAATTTATGACATTCTGTTGTAATGTTTGTGCAAACAAACTAGACAAGAAAAAACTGTCATCCAACTATTTACATGTAAATTTTAATTGGGGAAAAAAGACAAGAGAGGGAAGACAAGAGGAAAGTACTAAGAGAAAGGCAAGGGTTAGACGGATCTAGATTTATCTTGGACTTTGGAATTAGTTCAACCAAACTCATCTGTGTCATTGTTAAAGCTTCTATAATGTCATAGAAAAGTCACCAGAGAAGTTAAAAAACAAGGAAGGCATTAGTAAACACCATTAAAACAGGGATAGAGATTATTTCACATGTGTAGAGACTGAGCACAACTCCACTGAAACAAGTAACAGAAGCGTTTTTTTTTCATACATACATAAAATGAATACTGATCGTAATCCCCTCCCATTACATTCTTTTGCTCCTCCTTCTCCATCCCCTTTTCCCTGAACTCTTCTTTTTAACTAATCCTTCTATTTTCTTTAATGATATTTTATTTATTTATTTGCAAGCAGAGAGATGGATGAGAGAGAGAGAGAGAGAGAGAGAGAGAGAGAGAGAGAGAGAGAGAGAGGAGAGAATGAATATGGGGCATCAGATCCTCTAGTTACTGCGAGCAAACTCCAGATGCACATGTCACTTTGGGCATCTGGTTTATGTGGGTACTGGGGAATTAAACCTGGGTTGTTTGGCTTTGTAGGCAATGGCCTTAATTGCTGAGCCATCTCTCCAGGTTTTTCGTTTCCTTTCCTTTCTTTTTCTCTTCTCTTCTCTTCTCTTCTCTTCTCTTCTCTTCTCTTCTCTTCTCTTCTCTTCTCTTCTTCTCTTCTTCTCTCCTTCCTTCCTTCCTTCTCTTCCCTTTCTTTCTTTCTTTCTTTCTTTCTTTCTTTCTTTCTTTCTTTCTTTCTTTCTTTCTTTCTTTCTTTCTTTCTTCCTTCCTTCCTTCCTTCCTTCCTTCCTTCCTTCCTTCCTTCCTTCCTTCCTTCCTTCTTTCTTTCTTTCTTTCTTCTTTCTTTCTTTCCCCTCTCTCTCTTTTTGTTACTCTCCTCTATCATTCATGACAACATGTTTGTCAGTTCAATATTTTGCAGGTTTTGTGTAACACCAACCACTGTGAGGTCTTCAATATAATGGCCACTTTGTGTTCAGATGATAGTATTCCAGAGCACTCACTCCTCCCGTCCTTTTGCTCTTACATTCTTTCTGCAACCTTTTCCATTGTGGTCCCTGTGCTTCACAGGCTCTAGCAGCGATATCTCATTTAGTGTCACTTTTTGATAATTGATGAGTTATAAATCTCTCCCATGGTCACCGCCATCTGAAATGTGTAGCTTCTCTATCCAAAAGTGAGGTCAGCACTAATATATAGGCACACTTGTAATTATTTCAAGGGAAATTTGATGGACACACATATCTATTTAGCTATCTATTTATCTACTTAGCTTTCCTTCTTGGTTTTATGGCTTTTCCAGCCATAGGCTTTTAACTAAATTTTCAATGAGGTACCTTTAGACACAGAGCAGTCTCCCTGGTCCCTGGACTAGGTTTTTATTCCTACCTGTTATGGGGTAAATAACAACCCTCTGATTGGATTTGAAACCCACTGGCTGGGAGGATATTCATGACTAGTGCTGAAAGCTAGTCACAGAAGCACTTTTAAGCACTGAGGTGAGCTAGTGAGAAAGTAAGAGAAAGGATTCCTTAGTATGATTATAACATCTTTGAATGCTAATATTATAATAAAATTTCAGCTCCTCCTCTCCCTGAGAATAGGAGCTAGGTCTTTAGTTACCAACAATTATATTTCAATAAGGGAGCTCTGGGGTCCTAGGAAAAGGCAATTTATTAGGTGCAACATTGGCAAGAGCCAAAGAGAAGGGTCACATTTCAAAGGAACAGAAAGGTTTATAGTTGAATGTTTTCTAAGATAAATGCTCAAAGAAAAGTCATGTCAGGATTGTTCCAACCAAGGTCAGTCTGAAATTAAGACAAGCTGAGGAGAATGCTAAGACTGTGTGTCTGGGCACACTTGACTTGCACTCAGGTAAGTAAATGAGTCACTCAACCCTCACAAAGAGCATCACTACCAGCTTGCAGGGAAGAAGCAGCGGCTTTGGAAAATCACATCCTATAGGAAGAACTTGCAGGGAGCAACATTTAGGCTTTTCATTCTCAGCCTCATATGCTCTACTATGCTAGCTTGTTCTTTAAAATGACAACTGAAAATTTGAAATTTACTCCCTACATTTTTATGTAGATTATCTAATTTTTGTTTCACACTGTGGCCAAGGCAGAGAGACTATAATTATCTTCAATTCTACATAAGCTAATTGAAATTCTGAGAAATTTAATGATGCACTAAATAATGAGATTAGAATCCAGGTTTCTCAATGCTATTAGCTAATGGGCTAAACACAGAGTTACTCTGTATTTGTCAATTTCTCTGTCAAGAGCTAGAATTCAAAAGGAGAAGGCATCTTCCTTCAAGAATCTTGCTTCCTACAAGAGAAGTAAAATGATAGGCATGAAATTGAGAACAAGATAAGGAGAGAGAATGATAAAATAGTAAGAGGAGACTCACACATGTTAGGGTGGGTGGTGTTTGCTGTTTTGGACATGATTAGAAAAGTCAGCAAATAGCGGTGAACATTTGATCTCAGAACCAGGAACACAACCAAGTCAAGGAGGAAACATTCTACATGGCAGGATGGCAATCAGTAAACCACTTGGCATGTATCAGACATTGTTCAATCCCATTTGTCAATAGGCATCATTTAACCCTTTTAGCATCCTTGTGATACAGCTAAACAAGTGGTGGGATGAGAGGCTTTCTTACTCATAAAGATCTTCATTGAATCAGTCAACATCACTCAGTTGGGGAGTGGCAAGACCAGGGATGCATTTTGACCCTAAGGTGCTTGTGCTTTCCTTGGGAGGAAGTTTGTTATGATTAAAGCATAAGAAAAAGAATCTGGACCAAGCTGAGATCAAAGATGGTTTCAGGAATCTGATCATCTAGGATTTGTGGCTGATTAGAATGTGCTAGTTTATAATATATATTGTAAATTTTAATACATGAGCAGTCTACAATTTAATCTTAATCATCATAACTTCCCATTACCCTCATTAGTTCCCCTCCCCCACACTCATTATAGTGAACTTCCTTTCTGTGTATCTACCTACTTTTTTGTTTGTTTTGTTTTGGTTTTGGTGTGTGTGTGTTTTTTTTTTTTTTCCTCAGTTTTTCAAGGTAGACAGCAGACAGCCCTGGAAGTAGTCTCAGGCGGCCTTGAACTCATGGCTATCATATTATGTATGCCTCCCAAGTGCAGGGATTAAAGGCAAGCATATCCATACCTAAACTCCCTAGTGGTTTGAAGCCTTATTCTGTTTTCATTATTTGGCCCTCATCCACCATCTACATTGAAATGTTGATGGACTCGTTACTGAGCAGGTCTTATGAAGGTAGTAACTTCCACTATGATTTCATGAATACATGAGTCCCTCCATATCCAGAGCATAGTGTCCCATAGTCCTCCTCTTCATCTCTCTAGCTCTTACATCTCACAGTGTCTCCTGAGCTATGGAGGGCCTGGTAGAGATTTGAATCTATAAACTATGTGAATTCTTCACAGTGTTTCCAGAAGAGAAATTTTACCTTGACCATCTTGTGTTTCTATCCTGCTTAATATTCTTACTGAGAAACTCCTCTGGAGCCAACTTCTATCAGTGCTCCACTTGGGAAAAGACTTGAGGGGAGAAGGAAGGGACTGTGACTGGGAGGAATTGGGACTGATGCTATGCTGTACACTGTTGGGTGGAAACTTCTAGAAAAACACCTTGATGAGATGCCTGTATAATGTTTAGGCTAACTCAGGAGAAGACTGAGGCTCATGCCTTGACATTTGTGACTTATCCACTGTGTGGTAACAACATGGAAGAGCTACATGTCTACATGGAGTGAAGGCCCTGCAGGCTACTTCTGTCAAAAGTCACAACTTTCAACAGACAGTGTGTTTGTAATGTGTGGATCAGTTCTCTGGAAATAGTTTCCAATGAAAGTAAAATGGGGGCTGGAGAGATGCCTCAGCATTTAAAGCTCTTGTCTGCAAAGCCTGACAATGTGGGTTTAAGTCCCCAGTAATGACTTAAAGCCAGATGTCCAAAGTGGTGCATGCATCTGGAGTTTGTTTGCAGTGGCTGCAGGCCTTGGCATGCCAATTATCTCTCTTTTTGTCTGTCTCTTTTCTCTCTGTTTCTCTCTGCATGCAAACAAATAAATAACTTTTAATAAAATATTTTTTTAAATATCCAAAAAGTGAAATTGTAACCAATATTTTTCTTCATTCAAAATGTAAGAATTTTTATAATTTCTGGGGATATTAAACTATGACCAAACCCATATTATGACATTTCTTTTGTATATATATATATTTTCATAAATGATGACCACTTCATTTAGCAGTTGTTGAAACTCATCCCTGGTGGATAGTTACTGCTGTTTCTTCAGTAGGGCAGTTATACCCATTACTCAAAGTATTGGCACATTGTCTGTGGATATTTATGTCTCTCTTTGAAGATGTCATGTTTATTATTAATGGATTGGGAAAGCATATCAAGAACAACCTATGAATGAAAATAATCACCATTCTGCATGGTAGATTCATAAATACTTCGATTCTTTCTCAAATTTGAGCACTTGGAGCATAGGTCGCTATTTGATAAGCATTCGGGAAAGAATAAGATGGATGTGTTGAACGTTAATGGCAGGAAAAAATTTAAATCAAATATGTGTGACCCTTTGTTTGAGAAAGTCATGGTTAAAATAATTTTAGCAGCTTGTGCTGCAGATTTCATAACTCTTATAATGAAAATAGAATCACTTGCATAGAGACTTAGTGACTTCTATGTCAAATAAACTACTTGATGAGCCTGTGTAAGAACATCTTTCCTAATGGAAAAACCCGAGTTGAATAAAGACCCTTAACATCAAACACTAAAAAGATTAAGCCAATTGAGTTCCCAATCTGCATACTTTTCTGTAGGCAGAGTGTTTTTAGCACTGTTTGAAATTCTTTTTAATGGCATTTGGAAGGTGAAGTGACTAGGATACTGTTGCGATATGGGAAGAAGAGCTGATGGCACTTGTCACCCTCATTATTGCAGCACTTTCTTCAGTACAGTTGGTGGCCTTCTTACAAGCAGAAGGGCCCACTCAGCATATCCAGTATGAGACACTTCCTCCTTGTGAAGTTACATCTGGGAAAGACTGAAGATGTGTGTGCTGAGAGCTCAGAGTACCACAGCATGGAGGCTTGTGGGAGTGCCAGTGGGAACGGATTTATTCAGAGTGAGCATCTATCCCTTCTCCTTTCTTCCTGCACTGAGCACAGATTGATAGGTATCGTCTTTGTTTAATAAATCTCGATTCTGGTTGTCTGTTTGGGTAAATGCTCTCAGATTCTCTGATGTGCCAGACACATACAGCTGTTTGAGTTCGATTATCTACTTAACTGTGAAATGTGTCTCCTGACATTTGCTTGGGAGAGTTGCCTTGGCAGAGTTGTTGAAAAGAGAAGGTAATTCTGTATCAGTTAAAATCCATCAACATTTAATTGTTTTTCTCCATTTTCTGATTACATAGGTCCTGAAATTGTGCCCACACTTCTGTGTACAAATCCTGGGTGATTATATTGCCTTGGGCATTCTTGGTACTAAGGAATATTCATTTGGCCTTGTTTCTGTTTGGTATGGTTTCATATTTACAAATTATTGTTTTTCATCTCTTTAATAAGGCACAAAAGAAGATATTGGGGAGGGAGCTAATTCCCATTAGTATTCATAGAGAAACATGATTATGAAATGAGCCTGTTTTGTTTCCTGGGATCAAGAAGATAAATTGATATGATTTGGAAGAATTCAGTGAAATTGTGAAAATCTTCAAGACCAAATATAGGATGTCATGTTCATTTCTTCTTGATTTCTAACAACTTAAAATTCTTTTTTAAAAAATAGTTTTATTTATTTTCAAGCAGAGAGAGAGAGACAGAGAGAACGAAAAAGAGAGACAGGATGAGTGCACCAGGGTCTTTAGCTGCTACAAACTAATTTCAGATGCATGCACGGGACACTTTGTCACTTTGTGAATCTGGCTTTTGGGGTACTGGATAATCGAACTCAGGTCATTAGGTTTGCTGGCAAGTGCCTCAACCGCTGATCCATATCTCCTGCCCCATTTTCAAATTCTTAAAGCTTAGCTTGCACATCTAGGCCTTTAAATTTGAGTTGCATATGCATAAGCAATCTTACATGTTGATAGAACTTCATGAATTGTTTTAAGATTTATCAGAAAAAGAAAGAAGTATTTTATCCTTTTAAGTTACCTTCCTAACAGAGATAGAGATGAGTAAAGTGAAGATCATTTTAGTCATTTATTAAGATATTTAAAAGATTTTGAGTATGCTTGAGGCCCTATGTTTGATCCTTGGCACTGCAATGAATGATTGAATAAATAAATATTCTAAACCTCTTCTTTATATTACTTGCTTTGATATTATTTCCACTAAAAGTGCCATAGAATGATATTTTATTAAGTATTAAAATAAACATTATAACTTTTAAGCGTTAAGATATTATTCTGGTTCAGAAAATGATGCATATTTTCCATTCAATATTCTATCTTAGCAATTCAGTTACCCCAAGACCCATAAGTTCTTATTGTATTAAAGTAGAGAATTATGGGATGGTTTATATGGGACAATAAAGGAAATAAGCTACAGTTCACAATCTCTTTTTTTCTTGCTTTTTCCCTTAACTGAAAGATTTTGCTGCTTATGTCAAAAGAACATGACTTATCTTCTTCCTGCTTTCATCATCCTTCACAGATATTAATTCCCAGAACCCCGACTTGCCTCCTCATCTTAATTCTCACATAGCACTAGCTAGCTCACTAGGTGTTTTAGAAAACCCACTGACCTTGGTACAAAATTTGGCTTGGAATCTGGTTTATGTTATTAAATATCATTATGAGTATAGGTGAATTCAGGGCATCTTCTCTCCCATTTTACTATGGTCCCAGTTCACCTACCTCTCCAAAATTGTTTTCTTCTTTTTTTTTTTCAAACACTCTTAAGTCAACTGTTTTCCAAATTTTGAACTCTTAACACATTATTTCTTCTACATAGAGTTTTCTTCACTAAATATAGTATTTCTTCTCTTCCTTGGACATAGTCTTTTACAACCCTGTCCTCTTATCTTTGGAAGCAATCCCTTATAATCTCTGAAAAACCATGTCTGTTTATTCATCAACATTTTCTTCCTGATTTAAGGGAGAAGCTTACTTTCTGTATTAAACATACCTGAAGGGTTCTTGATGTCTCAAAGTGCGTGCATATTCCTATTGCACATAGTTAGCTCTCTATAAATGCTTGCTAGTTAAGTATTTAAAATGGCTTGCGGTATCTTTTCCTAGTCACTGAAGTATTTTAAAGAAGTTTTCTTCATCACAAAGAACCTTCAAAAACAACTTTTAGTGATGAAGGTTGTATTACACATACAGATAGCAAAAATATGCACATCTCATTAGATGTCACATTCATTTTTTATTAGGCAACAAGAAAATCTTTCATTAAAAGCTATTTCTCATTTTGCAATTACTCGTCACTGAAAATTATTGATTTCTTTTGAAAAACCCCTCAAGTTAGTGATTTTTCTTGCTTGGACTTTGAATCTCGGGAACAAGATAATGGAATACTAGAAATGGGAGATGAACAAGAGAGACAATATTTGGCTTGGTATTTATTTTATTCTGTGGCCATATTGAGATATGACACATGTGTATACATACATACACCTGGAATTCCATAGTCCCAGGAAATATGAGCAAATATATATTGTACTCTTTTGGGAATATTTTCTTCCTCATTTCATTTTAACAAGTCAAAGCATTTAATGGATGGTATATATTTACGTAAGCCGTGTTACAAGAAATTCCCTTATTTCACTGAAGACTCTTACACTGATGTGTTCACACTAGCTCAAACTAATAAAGAAAAGGTGTCAGAGTCCCTGAGTGCAACATTCTGTCCAAGTTTACTGTTTCACAGATGTGGGTGTTCTTGTTTGTCTTCAAATAAAGCAGCACAAAGCCAAGTTAGTAAGGAGGCACTTGGTCTTTGTGGATCACTTTAGCTCTGTTCCATAAGCTCTATGACCTCTGCTGGAAGACATGCAATCTGCTGGCTAGGATGATTTTTGCACGCCTCCCTGATCATGCTTCTCTATTGTTTCTCTCCTGTGATCTTGTTGGCTTTGTGACTTCAGGGTGGCTGAATATATAGCACATTGTCTCGCCAACATGTTTCTTTAGAAATAAAGTTTGCTAAAGAGTAGAAAGCATAAGCCAAGGTATTGATTTGATCTATTCTCACAATAACAAAGCATCACTTGGAATTTTTCGTGATACTCACAAAGTATTGTAAAGGGGAGGTAAAGCAGCATATACCTCATAAATCGTGGGAACGAATGCATGATATGAAAACAAATCTGACATGGTCATTTGTGAAAATTGTAATTATAAAAGGTATCTTAAAATTTCAATTTAAATTATAATTTCAGATTATAAAACCTTAGCATAGATTATAATATGAAGGCTTGCTTTGAGTGTCTAATCCAGATATGATTACTTTACCTTAATTGTCAACTTTTTGAAAGAACTTGGAATTGAAAAAATTCTTTTGAAAATGTATTTGTTGTTAATAGTTAGACACACAGCATGGAACAAGTCTTATGTTGGTATCCCATTTCCCTCCTCGCTGGCCCCAACTCACATATGTGTGTGTGTTGTTGTTGAGGGGGGAAATGTCTCTTTTTTGATGAATTGTTCTAGCATTATTCTTATGTTTAACAGCAATAGAAAAATTAAGTAGAAATTATTAAATAAGTATGTATTCAAACAATAATTTTTCCAGAAATAATGACCATGTTGAAATAATTAGAATTTCAAATCATGTTGAAGTTGATTTCTATTGGCCGACCTGATTCAGCAGATGCTTAGTAAGTTTCAGAGTACTTTGCAATTCCAGCCTACAATCTCCAGGAATGTGAAGGACTCAGTGGCCTTCAGAAATAAAATTAAGCCCTTTCTGAAGCCTTTTATTTCCAGGATGTGTGCTAATTTCAGCATATGGAACTCACTAATGACTGCCTCCCTTTCATTGTCATTCTGGATGGTCCAAACATCATTACTGAGACCCTACCTTGTGCAGTCCACACATTTTTCTTAATTGTTTTGCATAGAGATGGTGCTTTTTCAAGGTTGAATGCTTTGGATGAGATAAAGGCTGCTATTGAGCTAATCAGAGCATATGTGGAGAAGAGAAGAGGGTCAGTGATTCGCTAAGAACCCAATCTTTTCTTTGTTCCCTTCTCTCTCTCAAATCAGGTTAGTTTGTAAGCCTTAGCATGTACTTTTACCATGGTCTTGCCTTATTTCTCATTATTATCAATAGGTCTTTTCAATACCCTTGAAAGTGCACACACACATATATTGTTATTTTATTTAAGAATAAAATCAGTGTTTCCATAAGAGGTGCCTTAGCTCTCTTAGGAAACGTATGCTCTTCATCCTTGTGAATATTAAATCACGTTGGTATATTTCTGCTAGCATCCTTTAAGTTCATGTCTTATGAAACTGAAGACAAAGAATACTTCAGTATTCACCTTGCTGCTTCTAAAATAATGATGCTTTTAGAACATGCTATTATCTGGTCTTCAAAGAACAATAATAGATCTCTTCTTAGTAGAATTAAGTTATAAATTACTAAATTATTACATGACAGATTATATCTACTATAGTTAGTTTATGCATTTTAATTTTATTTAACTTCTTTTTTGTTTTTTTTAAATATTTTATTTATTCATTTTCAAGCAGAGAGAGAGAGAGAGAGAGAGAGAGAGAGAGAGAGAGAGAGAGAGAGAGAGAGAATGCACCAGGATCACCACCTTGTGGTCTGACTTATGTGGGTCCTGGGGAATTGAACCCAGGGCCTTAGGCACTGGAGGCAAGTGCCTTAACCGCTGGGCCATCTCTCCAGCCTTATTTAAATTTTTATATTTTGCTCAGAGATGGTTGGTTCATATAAAAGATGACATATAAAAAACCAAAGTATACATCTAGGTAGTTTTCAATGTATTTCTTTCCATGTAGGTTAAGCATTTACATAGAATACATCACTCTGAAGATATTTACCTCTTTTTTTCTGATTTTTTTGGGTTTAACAAGCATAGACTTGATTATTATAAATTTCATGTAACATAGTCACATTTTCCCTTTCCTTTACAAAACAAATTTCTTACATTTCTAAATTCAGTAGCAACAATGATTAGAACTTTCTGGACATCTGCATTGTCCCCGAGATGTTGCTCAATGTATTTAATGCCTGAAGGGAGGTAACTTCTGTTTTGTTATCCATATGGTAAAAGAGAATTCCATAGTTTGTTTAGTGTCCCATACTTTTTAGATGACACACCCCAAACCACATCTTAGGTATCCAGCATGTGCAGCCTAGACTTTCATGCTTTCATGTAATACTATATTTCCCCTCCCACTCTCACCGCTCATTGGCTAAAATCTTACTGAGATTTGAAGATCTAGGCCCAAACATATTTTAAAAGGTTTCCCTAATATTTTCTTCCCTTCCAGAATGAAGTACAACTCTCTTTTCCTTTCCTGATGGTATGATGGTCATCTCTTACAGCCCAGTGTAAGCAGGTATGCACCATTAATAATTAGCTATGCATAAAATAGTTTCTATGTTCTATAAAATTGCCTTAGCATCATGCATTGGATAATAAGCCTACTTCCTTATTCTAAGACTATAAAAGAAATAAAAATGCTGAATCAATAGAGTCTTATCATTATTAGGCAACTTTCCTATTATCCTCACATATTCTTAGTTTCGTTTTTACAGGCGCTCAAATAGAAAATTAGCTATAGGTACTGTTATCATTGGCTTAGACGCAATCAGAACAAATATTTAGAGGGAAATATTAAAACATTAAAAATTTATTTATTTATTTACTTATTTTTTGTGTGTGTGTGTGTGTGTGTTGGGGGGATACATGCAACAGTGCACACATAGAAGTTAGAGGACAAGGTTTGTTTCTGCTCAACCTTCTTGGAGACATGGTCTCTTGAGCCGCATAAACTTGCCAGACTGCTAGCTTGGGATTCTCCAGTCTCTGCGTACTATTGCTATAAGAGCATTGAGGTTCACCTAAAAATGCACATGTCGCTTTGCCTCTGGCTTTCTCTGGGTGCTGGGAAATTTAATCTGGGCTGGCACGCTTTGTAAGCACTGCCTCTAATCCCTTAGCCTCCTCCCCAGTCACCTTGGGGAATTTTTTAAATTAAAATCCCACAAAATACACAAGTAGTCATAATTGGGGAAATTCATGTCTAGTTATATTCTTATACCACAATTATAATGTGATATTATTTATGAATCACCATAAATGAGGATGAGGATGAGAACATTTTTTAAAATATTCCTGAAGGTTCATGGTTTTCCATGTCAATTACCTCACTGTCAAACCATTCTTTTCTCCTACTAGAACAACATTGTGGGCGTCCTCCTAGTCTATGAGTAAAATAAGCCCTGTGCCTAGAATCAATGAATGCGTGTCTGATGCTATTTCATTTCAATATATTAATATTTATAGCTGACTCTGACTTATCCCAGCACACAGCACAGTTGTTAGTGCTCCATTGTGCCAAGCAGAGATGAATTGAGTGTACACTTGTGGTGGTCATACTCCTTTGCTAGTATCCACTGTATACCTGCTGCAGATGTTCTTTCAAGAACACATCTGCTAGGGGCCACCTCTGTCTGTGTTCTTGGTGTAAGAGCAGCTTGTTGTTTGACTCTTGGGCTAATGCTATTAATATCATTGCCCTTTAACTCAATTCGTTTAAGTCTGAGAAAGGCGGACAAATAATTTTTAACAAGACAGTTTATTTGATATTTTGGTAGGAAAAAACTCTTTTATGTACAATACACAAAACTTACATGTAGAGTGCTAGAGCTTGAGGGAGAGCTGCAGGAGTGGGTGGGCTTTTGTTCTGTAGAAAGTTGACAGACCACTTATGTATGTGCAACAGCCAGTGTGGGAGGGTCCCAGGATGCCTATTAGGGTTTTCGAAGTAACAACAAAATTTCACTGGGCTCCCAGTGCTTTGGGTACAGAGATGGTTGATGTTCAGGTTCAAATGTTACTCTGCCTGAAGGCTAATTTTTTTTTTTATAATACTGAAATAATTTGTAGATGTGCTGCATGTGAGGGAACAAAAGTGACTGTTATTCACCAGTTCAATTATTTCTTTCCAATGTAGATATAAGCCCTGTACTTTAGTCAGTGTGGGAGATGAAACCCCAGGACAGCAGCCAGCTGTGGTGACAGGACAGGTCACAGAACAGTTGTGAGAGTTTAGAGGCAAGAGCCACTTCTGGCTGAAATAAAGGTGTTAAACAGATCCAAACTGGCATTGAGGACTCACTCAAGGACACGGACCCTAATTCTCTACATGTGCGCTCAGACTCAAACTAGACTAGAGGGGTGAAAAAGAGCCGACTTTAAAAAAAATTCATTTAAGCAACTTGGTTGCCTCTCCGAGATTGGAAGAAACTTTCTTCAGGTCAGGTCCCAGGGGCTGACAGAAGGAAATACTTAGTTTTGCTTTACCTTCTGTGACTATTAAAGTCCAAGTGATGATTATTGGGATAATGAAACAGGCATATTATGGGTGAGCCGGGACTGGGTGATTGGGGACGTTGTGGACAGAATGGAAAATGTGCTGGAATAAATTAGAAAACTTTCAGGGGTGGTGACTAAGAAATCATACCACCTACAGCACTAAAAGAGAACACATTTGTTAAGTTAATGGAGCTAATGTAGGTCAGGCCTTTGATCAGAACATGCACATTTCAGAAATTTATTCACAATAATTATATCTTCTTATGGACACTTATCATTAATTAGTGGTAGGCTTCTATCTGTGTTTATTAGTTAATAAAAAAAGTAGTAGTTCAGGAGAACCGAATAGTAAATTGACTGAACTTCCCCATGAAGAGATGGCCCTGCCTGATTCCTGTCTTATATGAATCCTGGGATTGTTTTCACCGCTGCTTTGGAACATGGTGGCTCCATGTTCTTCTTGGTATCTGAGAAATCTCTGATGGTCCTGTCATGCTCTCTTTCAATCTGCTTACCTCCCGATTGGCGGGTCTTTCTGGGTCAGCAGTAGAAAAAATGCAATCCTAGAAATTCCTCCTTTTAAAAGGGTATTCTTAGGATAATCCAATGTTTTCAGTATTTTATATCAAAGGCCACAGCAAGAATAGCTCACAGGTTGGCAGCCTTGAAGAAGCATGGGGCTGGAGCTTCAGAGGCCCCCAGCTTACTTTGTGTTCTTTTTTGTAGGGCTCTGAATAAGCTACACACGGGAAACATCACAGTGGTAACTCCGGCTTAGTGATCACAATTTCCTACTTTGTATTGTTGAAAAGTTTCACTTCTCAAAGGGCCTAGATCAGTAGTCCCTTTAGATCTGATTTGGACAGAGTTTCTGAAACTTCATACAACCACAGAAATAGAGTTACCTATGATTGTGTACATAAAATCTAAAATGAATTATTACACGTTTTATTTTCATATACAAATGAAACGCACACACATATGCTTAAGATGATGCTTACTTACTGAAGATAGTTTCAAAGTATACAAATGGTGAAGCCACAGTCTTGTTTTATTCTCTGAAGTGGTATAGGTCAGCCTACTGTGTAACTACACTTTAGGAAAATTTAGTCTATTACGTGAGACATTTTATGAGCGAGGACTTCAGTGACTACGTGGCAGGAGGTGATGCACTGATAAGAGAAGGGACTGAAGAGATCTTCATGAACTGTGGTTTAGTGTGAAGCATGGTGATGCAGTAAACCTGACTCTTAAAGAGGTACTAACCTTTAGACGATCTCCATTGTCAGTAATCTATGATACACACACACACACACACACACACACACACACACACACACACACGTTTTGTCATAGTTACTCCCACTGTCCTAGTTTTAAGAGTAAATAATGACAGCCTGACTTTAAGAAAAGGTAGAAGAAAAGATCTCAAACTGAGAGATGTCCCCTCCTTTTCACAGGGGATGGGCCCCTAAGGGAAAAACCCACCAAATTTTACTTGCTCTAAATGGATTTTTAAAAAATTATAATTTCTATTGAGTAAATTTTTGCTTTTATTATTTGGTTCTTCTAAGAGATCACTCCACTTAATTCTCTTATTAATTATAAAATATAATAATGCATTTTTTGGAAATTTCATAATGTATAATTATGATGATGATGATACTGTTTTCTCCTTTCTGATTGCATATTATTCTAAATGAATATCTTTATTTCTATTTCACATTTGTATTTGGTAGGATATTTAGAACTAATGGTAAATAATATGCTAGTCTCATTCCTGAAAAATTACCCTTATTAATAATAGTTGGTCTCTTCTTAAGGATCTAATGATGGATTTTTAATTGTTTCAAACATCTAAATCTGTGTTAGGAATAAATTGAGTATTATTACTTGCCTTTTTTTTTCTGGAAGCAGTTGGGGTTATCAGTGTTTTCTCTTATTTGAGCATAAGGCTACAACAGAGCTCTCCTTCGGTTGTAAAATCCTTGGATTCCTGAATCAAAACCAACTTGGTTTAATTTGCTTGTAGCTTTTTTAGAGATATTTTTAACAATACGCATTCATAAATGAATGTTCTGTGAGGTTATTTTTATGTTGTCAAACATGTGATAGTAATTGAAAGAGAATAGGGAACAAATTAAAGAAGTTTTCAGTCTCACCTGGTGCCATTCTGTGCCAAGGCTGACCATACTTTCTCTTAAGCAATGGGTTTTTGAAAAAGCCACATATTTGCATAATGCCTTCTTCTTGTTCCTTTACCTTTTGCCTGTCCCATGGAATTGCTTTAGAAAGTTATTTACCACATATCTCCCACAGGTAGCATTTAGGTAAATAAGGATCTTCAAAGTTAGAATAAGAGACTGAATGCTATTGGTATCTATCCCAGGACTCTAAAGAGCAAGACCAGAGACTCCTGAGAAACATCAAGAACATCTCCCATAACTCCTTTGCTTATATCTATTTGAATTAGAAGAGAATAGAGAAAAACAGGGGGAAATGCTTGGATTTATGCATGCAAAAATCTTAATGGCGAAAGTTTCATTTGGGACATACTCGGGTTACGGTATTGATTCAGATCTTTCCAAGCAAGTGCCTTCTTTTCTATATTATTTGGTATTCTATATATTAGGTTAATTGCCTCTTCAGGAAGACTATGAACAAATTTTCCGGCAAAGCTTTCTTTTGAAAAACAATGTAATTTATTTCACAGTTCATTTTTTTCCCCTATGGCTTTTGATTTGTTCAGATTTTCAATTTCTATTTGAATGAAATTTTGTTAACTCTCATTACAGAAAGGAGCCTATCTCATTGATATTTGCAAACATGATAACAGAATATAATATATACATATTTAAAAAGTCACTGTCATTGCTTGCCTTTTGACAATTAATGATAAATTTGGTAAATCTTTTTAGGTGGATATATTTCTGGTCTATATCTTTTACTCTGAAGGTTTTACTGAGATATTTTCCACTAAATTTCTCATTACGGTCATAAAAACAAGTTTCTTGACTTCTGAGACTATACTTGGGCAGGCCTACCTTGATCATTCATAGCATCTCACTCAGGTTTTTGTGCCTGGGTGTTGTGTGGGCACAGGATCTTTCCTTCATTCTGAGAACTAGATTTGCCCTTGGCAGTGAGCTGTCTCCATTTTATGACATGCTGATCTATGAGCTCTTCTCTCCTCGTCTGCTCTTGTAAACAAACCTGAGAGACTGGAGTATTTCTCTAGTGATTCTGTAGTCTGCTTAGCATTCTACAGTCTCGGGCATGACAGTGTAAGAGACTCATAAATACCCTGGTTGTCTCGCCTCATCTCTGACTTTCAGGAAATCATACTCAACTTTCATATCTTTATTTTGCAATGAAAACTTGCAGGTCTGAGAAACCTGAGAGCAATTTCATCGAAAGATCGGGGAATTCTTTGTATTAGCCAGTTCCAGCAGGGAAGTACATCTGGTTGTTTTCTACCCTTTTGATTTGCTTTTAACCTTTACTGAATACAAAGTTTAATTCCCTTTGTCTCCCCATAGAATATGAGAAATGATTAGGACTCAGCAATTCCAATCATCTGTGGGAAATGACAGGAAACAGATCATCTGCACAGGAGGAGGGTTTTTTGTTTTGTTTTTAGGTCAAAGATTGATTTGCCATAAGCCGCCTGTATCCTTGTCTTGTTTCCCTATATTGCTAAGTGTGTGGACTTGCCAAACAGATCATTTCCCTATGGACCTGGGGGAGAATTTCTTTTCCAATTGTTGATTGAAAGTCTGTGAATGCTTTCACTTGAATCATTCTTCAGTATAAAGGTGTAGGCACTTAGAGAATCTCAATTTAGGCCCCACATTATAGTCCTCCTACCTTTTATTACTTTATTTTAAAAAGTGAGTAGTTGAAATATTGTGTTCACACAAAGAGACATGTATGCATTATATATATGACATATATATATATCATATATCTACATTTTATATATATATATTTATATACATAATAAATGTCCAAGAGGGTCTTGATTTTTTTTCCATATCTCCAATAACAAGAATAGTACAGCCCATGCAGGAAATTAATTAACTATCAGGAAAAAGAAAATCTCAAGATGTGAGTCAAAAATCCAGAGTCCAATTTCATTTTTTGTTGTTATGCTATAAATTGGAGTAAGTATTTGCAAAGTTTCTCATAATTTTGCTCATCTTTTATTGATGTGGATTAATACTTATTCTTAAATTGAACATTTCAAATTATGTGTGTGTGTGTGTGTGTGTGTGTGTGTGTGTCTGTTACAGTGTCTACTACCCTCTCCTCTGGGTTATTGCCCAACCAAGAACTGAGAAAGGTTCCATCACTGTCAAAGACACCCAAAATTTTTATATCAGTAAGTCTTGTCTATTTAGGGATTTTATGCATTTCTTCTAGATTTTCCAGGCTTTTTGAATATAACTTTTCAAAATATCCCCTAAAGATCTTCTGGACTGCCCTGGTTTTTGTCATAATGTTTTCAACTATGAAATTTGGGAGATTTGGGTCTTTTCCCTTCTCTCATCCTTTTGTTAGTTTGGTTAAACGTTGCCATTTAGTTTATTATTTTTTCAATTAATTGACTCTCACTGATTATTTGTAATGTTCTTTTAGTCTTCATTGCCTTAATTTCTGTCTTGATCTTTATTATTTATTTCCATTCATCTACTTATTTGAAGTTGGTTTCTTATTTTTTCTAAAATGTTCAGATGTATCATTTAGGCATTTAGCTGGCATCTCTGATTTTTTAATATAAGTGCTCTTAGATATAAACTTTACTCTTAGTATTGTTTTTGCTATATTCCATAGGTTCTAATATATTGTGCTTTCATTTTAACTTGACTATAGATATTTTTATATTTGCTCCCTGGTTTTCTCAGTGATCTACTGGCCATTTGATAGTATATTTTTCAATCTTCATGCATATATATTTATAGTTTTATTCTATGATGTGATAAGATAAGAAATTATTTCAGTTCATTTATATTTATTAAGATTTCCTTTAAGGCTTAGAATATGACTTATTTTTGAGAAACTTCCATGGGATACTGAGAATAATGTGTATTCTATTGCTGTGGGGTAGGATACTGTATAGGTATCTGTTATGTCCATTTACTCTATGGGACTGGTTGTTTAATTTTGAAGTTGCTGTTGCAGTCAGCTTCCTAGTTGCTGTGCAGAAAGAACCCAAACAAAAGTGGTTTGTAGAGGGAAGGGTTTATTTGGCTTACTGACTTGAGGAGAGACTCCATCCTGGAAGGGAAAACAATGGCATGAGCAGAGGGGTGGACATCACCTCTGCCACAGCACTGGAAATAGCAGCAGGAAGGTGTGCCAAACACTGGCAAGGGGAAGCTGGTTTACCATCCCCATAAGCTCGCCCCCAACAACACAGCTCCATTGAGGTTGTAAAATCCAAACTGCCTTCAGCTGAGGATCTATTACTCAGAACACATTCATTTGTTTGTGGGGGACACCTGGAGCAAACCACGACAGTTGGCTTTGTTGATTTTTATTCTGGATGACTTTCTATTGATGTGATTGGGATAATAAGATCATCCAGCATTATTGTATGTCTGTTAATGTTTGTTTTGTGAAATCAGGAGTTCCAATGTTCTATGTTCTATGCATACATGTCTCCTTATGAATTTTTCCTTTATTAATATGTTATGATTTTCTGTATATTTTTTCACAAACTTTCTGTGACGTTTATATTACCTGACATCAGATTAGTTCAGAAGGCTTGTTTTCAGTTTTAATTTGCTATGTCTGAATGTAGTATTTGCTCAACCTTGCCTTCCATCTGATTTCATTCTTCTGCTTAGCCCATTCCATTGGTCTTTTTTTGTTCTAATTTGGTTTTTGTTTGCTTGTTTATTCATTATGTTTGAGTTTCCAACATTTTTATTGATTATTTTCTCCCTTAACACTATTTCAATTTCCTTGATGATTTTCTCATCCATATTGTTGACTTTCTCTTCTTGGCAAGCTTCGTTCTCTAGGTCCTAAATCATTTCCTTACTTCATTCACCACATTATTTGTATTCTTTTACAATCACTGCTCATTGTTCAAGTAAAGTTTTTAATTCTTAATATGGTATTTTATACATTTAGTATCTTTGAATGCAGTGATGGAGGAGCAATGCTGCCCGGCTCTTTCAGGTTTCCTTTATTCCTGCAATCTGTCCACCTGCTGGGTTGAATGCCTCCTCCATGTTGACCTGAGGATCTTCTCAATGATCAGCCTCCTCTTGAGGGCTCAATACCCCACAACACTCAAAAAATATAAAACAAACTGCTGTGACATTAACAATACAAAAACAAACAAGGTATAGTAATACTCTTAGTAGATTGAAGCCCACTAAATATCACCAATGGACATAGAACAGAAGAAAATGTCAGGGATAATATATCATTATAAGCTGTGATGTTAAAAAATATGTCACATAATTTTAGCAGTAATAAACGAGGTTAACGGAATGGGAAAGGGACAAATGGAGAAGCAAGGTTTAGACAAAAAATATAAAAGACTCAGAGACTATTACAGGGATAGAGAAAGGAGCAAGAAGGACAAAAGAGAAAAAAGAGAATGAAAGGTGCCCCAAAATACATAAATGCATAAGCAAATTTAGATAAATTAAGAATGAGAATTAAAAAAAAATATCCTCCTTCGTGGTTTGCCCACTAAATAATGTAACTCATTATGGACAATAAATATTAAATTAAAAAAAATATAAAAAGATCAAAATACTACGAAAAGTATAGTAAAGAGGAAAAGGAGGAAAAAGAAGGAGAAAACTGATAAATTACTGAAGTAGCTTTTTTTTTTCTGGTTCCCTAAAATTGAGGTCTGGGTGCTACAGGGGAGTTTTGCTTGAATTGCAAACTCTCCTCTTTCCTACGATCTCTGCTGGTGCAAAGCCTGTGATGGACCAGTTTCATGGGTCCCATAGTAATTTTCACTTTCATCCTTCCCTTTCTCTGTTGGCCACACAGAGCTTTCCAGTATAAATAGGACATGTTAACACATTCATTTTCTGGAGATTCCCCAGCACATAACCTTGGAGTTGCTTGTGTTGTATAGTCTTGGAGTGTCTTGGTGCATTGGAAGTGGAGCAAGTGAGAAGATTGTACAAGAAGATTGTACAAGAAGCATTATCTCTGAGTTTTCTAAGCCTGTGAAACGTTCAGTACCCTGATGGAGGGATGAGGCTGCAGATGTGAAGTAGTGAAGTTTGAGTGTGCTCAGTCTCCACAGCAATGCACCTCATGGCTGACAGGTGGTTCTAGAGGGTGACACACCTGTTGACCTCCAGCTTGTGTTCTCAGGTGTTGGTCAGCTCCCAGCCAACAAGGCTGGAGCTACCTCTGCAGGGAAATGTCAATGTCTGAACTGTGTCTCCTGCTGTGTGAACTTGATGGCCTCTCCTGGCATCTAAACCTTCTTCCTGTGGCTCCCTCTCTCCCTGAGATTAAGGTGGTCAGACCTCATGCATGGCTTGTGGTTCCCTATTT
>PVHP010002175.1:0-60606 GCA_004024765.1 Zapus hudsonius | reverse complement strand
GGAATTTTGTGGAAGAGGGGGTGGAAAGATTGTAAGAGCCACGATGGAGGCAAAACCCACAGACATTGACCACCCCCAATAAAAAAATTATCTACCGCCTGCATAATTCATAGCTTTCCTTTCCATGGAGCTTTACAGCAATTCCACTGAAGAGGGCCCTCAGTGGATTTGGAGCAGGGAGTAGAGACATGGGTGATACCATCACAATATTTGTTCATACAGAGTTTCTACTGATTAACAACAATAAATAAATAAATAGCATCATCAAACTTGATATTCCAGTTTTTGTTAAAAATAGGAGGCAATAGCAAGTTAGATCTTATCATTGAAAAAATAAAATATATAATTTATAAATGATTTATTATTATATACTCCTCCAAATTGAGGAGGTCAGGAGGAAGAACTTATGAATGTATATTTAATAGTTAATTGAGAATACTTATTAATTCATTCTGTGGGAAGCTGCTCAGGAACTGACAGCAAACTTTCCCAAACATCAGGATAAAATAAACTGTTGCCTATTCACTTTTAAGTTTCATTTGGTCACTGATTCACTGATTGAATTTTTATACAACGTCTCCTTTAATTCAAAAATTCAGTAGTGAGTTCATCTGAAGAAATAAAGGCTTGCCATGCTTAATTTTCTTAATTGAATTTGTTTCTGAGTTTATATTATTTGTTCAGGTTTGTAAAATTGAAACAGAAATAACTGTTAAATGTGACAAGATCAAATCCCCCAAACCATGATGTGAGCTGCAGAAATTTTATAGCTTACTTCTTTTATTGATGGAAGTTTCTCAGGAAGAATCTGATAATATTTTGTTACCCTGTGAGAACTAAGTGCTGTATCTAAACATGCCATTTACCCTCCTGGGTCTAAACACCTAAACATATAACTGTAACAGATCCACATATAAAAAATGAAAGAGTGAAGGTTATATAAAGGAAGTAATACAGATTTTGTAAAAATAAAACTAGTATGTGAAATTATTAACATGCATAATAATAGACCTATGAATAGTGTCCCCCTCAAATTTAATTCATATTTTTGTAGCAAAGATATAAACTGTCTAGAGGGCTGACATTCTTAGAAGACATAACATCACCTGTAACCTTTAAAGAAAGGCACTTTGTGAAAGTCCCTAAAGGCACAGTGGTCAGACTGGCATTTGTATAGAGCAATGGAGATGTTAGAACTGTGAAACCCAGAACCCTTTCATGCAATTTTGATGTTATGGACAGTGAAGGTTTTGGAAAGAAACCCACAAGTACTCATTTGTTCCATTTATGTAAATGGATTTTTTTTTCAGATCAGACAGTGCTAGACCCAAGGTAGATAATAAATCAAATTTGTATTTATTCGTGGTATGTACATCTCCTGGGTGTTTTTTTTAAATTTATATTCATTTTTTTTTATTTTTCTGCAGGACTGAATGCTGAATTTATAACTTTGCAAATTTTTCAATTGCTTTCTTTTGCACAACAATTACAAATGTAACATTATCAGTAATAAAACTGTCAGCATGGTTCCTTTCAGACTATGTCAGGGGGAAGACAGACTGCTTTTCTTAGAAAATCAGTGAAGGTAAACTCACATGATGTTCAACAATCATATAATAATTTCTCTGAACTGAAATCCAACTTTTCCTAATTATAGATTAAACTTTTAAAATTATTATCTTTATTATGAATAATTATATACAATATATGAACAAATCTTGTGATGGTGCCCCCATTTCCCTCCTACTGTGGTCCTTCATTGGTGCGCATACTGAATCTATCCATAGTATCCATAGGTTAGGGGGTATGAATCACACCCAAGGTAGCCCGCTTTTTTTTTCTTCCCCCTTTGTTTGTTGTTGCTGACGGGGGCAATGTCTCTGGATATTCTCCCCACCATGGCTCTTACATTCTTTCCGCCCCCTCTTCTGCTCAGTCCCCTGAGCCAGGGTGGGTGAGTTTTAAGTCTGGTTTATTGTTAAGATCTTAAGTGTCTCTAGACTTCTGCTTTGGGTTGTGTTGGGTATCCTTGATGTCTGTCTCCATTGGCCTTTCATAGGTTATCAGACTTGCTGTGGTGATTGGTCTCCTGTTTATCTCCTCACTTTCTCCTCAGTTTCATTTGGGCCCTGTATGATAGGCCAAGGGTGGTTCATCTCCTGCCAGGTTGTCAGCCATCATCCCATGATTTGTTGGTGGAATTGGATTGTCCACAGCTCTCTCACTGCCTTCTGAAAAATACAAACAGAATTTCCATTGGAGAGTGAGATCAATATAGGTTAAATGAGACAAACAATGCTATTTTGGCTAGCTCCTAATGGGTGTAGCCTTTCTGTAGCTCTCTGGTAGTGGGAATTTCACCTTGGATCCCTGGTTCTTGGTCCCCATAGGATTTTTCCATGGATCCTGGTTCCAGTTAAGGGTTCCTTGTCACTAAGTGGTCCCCTCCTAGGTTTATCGCCACTATTGCACAGATGAGAACTTCTTTACTTGATGGTCTCTTCCATGTGTGTTCAGCATTCTTAGGGTTAGGCTTCCTCCTATTCTATTAATCGGCCTTCTTACCAGGTGGTGCCCACAGCTTCCTCAGGAGCTTACCCTATAAAAGGATTTTATAGTGTCGATTCCTTATTGGTTTAGTTTATTGCATGAGACCCCTCCTGCTCCCCCACCAATTCTTGCCATCCCCTTTTACAGTCTCTCAGATCACCAACAGGATTTTTTAATGTTTCGGCTTAAACTGGTTAGGGACCATATATGAGGGAGAATAGGCAGTGCTTGACTCTCCATTCTTGTGTGTGGTAACTAAGGTTGATCTGCTCCAAGTCCATCCACTTTTCTTTAAATTTTATTACATCATTTTTCCTTTAAGCTGTGTAGAATTCCATAGTGTATATATACCACATCTTTGATATCCATTCGTCCAGCGATGGGCATTTGGGTTCATTCCAATTCTTTGCTATTATGAATTGAGCTGCTATAAACAAGGTTGAGCAAATGTCTCTGTGCTTCAGCGAGGAATCTTGAGGGTAGATGGCCAGTAGAAGGATAGCTGGGTCCGTTGGTAGCTCTATATTCATCCTATTCAAGAGCTTCCACACTGCTTTCCATAGTGGTTGTAGAAGTTTGAAATCCCACCAGCAGTAAATTAGGGTCCCTTTCCTCCCACATCCTCACCAACATCTATTGTAGTTGGATTTTTTAATGATGCTATTCTGACTAGAGTGAGGTGGGATCACATTGCTGTTTTGATTTGCATTTCCCTGATGATTAGTGACTTGGAGTATTTTCTTAAATGAGAGTAGGCCATTTGCATTTACTCTCCTGAGAATTCCCTGTTGAGTTCAGTTTAAGAATACTCTTAAATTGTTGTCTCTAACTTCTAGGACCAACAGGGATGCTCTACTTCTCAATGGTTTCCTATGAATGGTTGAATGATTTCATAGAGGGGAAATAGAAATAGAAGACTTCCCACCATTATTTAGAAGTATCATTTGTGTATTTACCATTAATTTACTGTGTTATAGGTGTGTTACAAAATATAGCAATAAACTTATCTTTTCTCTCCATTATCTAATATGTCCCTGGAAGCCTTGTACATGCTCTCTTTTGTATACTTAATAAATTTTAAATAGACTATGCAAGTATTTATTTAGCCTATCACTTTGTGTTTATACATTAGTGATTTAACTTCATGGCTTTAGTTTTTATACTTGCTCACATGATTAAAGATTTCAATTACACATATGTGAATGTGTATTCATCTCTAGTATTCATTTTGTTAAGTCCTTTCAATCCAACAATAATTTTTAGTGTAAGTTCAGAAGATATCTATGAGCCTTTAAAATTCTTAGTTGGCATTTTGTGTTAGCAAGGAAAATCCTGACATCATCAATAAGGATATTATTCTATCTAAATTGGCTCCATTTTTTTCTGGATACTTATAAAGTTAAATAAATATTGATAATCTTATATGTATCAATTCACAAGCACATTTATGGTTAAAGATAAAACCATATACAACTTAATATATATCTGTATGAGTTTACTGTTTGCTATCTCTTTTATACAATGATCCATTTGCAATCTTCATATTAAAATCACCTCCTCCTGGTGACATTTTAACGTTTTAGCATTCAGGATCCTTCTTGCAAAGTTTCAGTGGTAATAGGCATGCAATAGACAAGGAAATAAAATTCTGTTTTTTTATAATGATTCTGAAGATTTAGTAACCTATAGTGTGCTTTAGTAGGGATAGGAGTCACTGAGGTTAAGTAACAGGATATGCTAAGATTAATTGTAATAACTCTACCTTTATTCCAGGAGGCAGACAAGAAGCCCACAAGGCAATGATAGCACTATGTGGAGATTCTCTAAGGAACAATTTGTCCATAAAGAATGTTTAATTAGTCTTTCTTCTCTCTTTGTTCGGTCTAAACCTCTGAATTACAGAAAATTTATTGTGAAACTATGTCATGTGGGAAGATTTTGAAATTAATCTTTAAAGAATGGAACTTTCTACTACAGAATACTTTAGGTCAACTTCTTATATTGGAAATATAACCCTAAGAGAAAACTACATTAATACTAAAAGATAGAATAAAAATTGTTTCATAATGAAATATTTTAATAATTTCATTGAAAATTCTTCAAGGATAGAAAGTATTTTAAAAAGTGCGCTTTTCTGTTCCTGGTCAATGTTTTCATAAATTTCTTAATGGGTTTAAGATTATCATTTAAATTGACAGAGAAATCTGTTTCCTGATAGCAGAAATATATTTTGGAGACATCTGTTAAATAGGATGGTGTGTTTTCTTGAGTGTTTAACATCAAGAGATAGTTGCATACTGTGAAATTCTTTATCTTCTTCAACAGGAATAATGTGTAATGTCATCTTACTTTTAGATAATGTTAAAATTTTCATTTTTCTTGGCATAAGAAAAACTCTCTCTGTATGAGCTCATGAGAGGGCCTTGGCTAGGCTTCTCCTTGAGGGCAGGCCAATGTTTGTTCATGGCTGTATACTGGCTGCCTGAACACCAGAAGATCTTCAAGGTGAAACTATACTACCAAGATGACGCCTTTATTCATCCTCCAGAATGCTGAGCCTGCATGACGGTCAGTGAAGACATGTTTCTCATGTTAATAAAATGATCCTCTATGTTCAGTTTTGGATTTTCTCAGTTGGTTGGTAGGTTTAGTTAGGTTTGTTAGGTATGAGCATTTGTTTTTATAATCAACTCCCTTTTTAGCTTATGTCTTATTCATTCATACTCAATGTCATGAAGTTACTACTTTTTAAATGCTTTAACTTTCCATGTGCCTAAGGATAAATATAAATACATTTTGTTGTTTCATAATAATGTTTTGAACATTTCTCCAAATTGCTAAATTTTGAATTTAGTGATTTCTACTTATGAAGCTAATTGTTCAAGTCTTTAATTTTATATCATCTATATTTAAAAATTTCTGTGCAAGACTGACTTGGGAAATTCATCAAAGAAATTCTAACTATTAAAGATGTCTTTCATTTGGTTTTAGAGTGAGTCTGACTAGCACATCAAATGCCACAGAAGAATTTGAAGAGTAGTACTGATGGCATCAATGTTGTGGTTCATTTTGAAACCAATGATTTCCAGTGTTGGGCTATTGTTGTTTCCAAAGCTACTGAGAACTTTAAATGCAGATGTATTGATGTTCTATATAATAAAACTGGTCTGAGTATATAGCTCAGTTGATAGAGTGCTTGCTTAAGAGGCATCAAGCCCTGAACTTGATCCTCTTCATGCAATAAACGAGGCATGATGGAAAGGGAAGACAGGAGGATCAGAAGTTCAAGGTCATTCTCAGCTTATATTGGCTGGAGACACATGCAGTAGCTAAGAAAAAAAACCTGGTATTATTTACAGGTTGAATATCTGGCAGATAAAGAACCAGGAGTTGTTCTTTTGAATGGCATAAGAACTTGTCATATTAAAGATTTTTCTGCAGATGTTCACTAGTTCATTACCCACTGTATGTACCATATAGTTGGATCTAACAACATGGCTGGGTTTACTGTTGTAGCTTCAGCTAATCAAAAATAATCCCTTTGAAAACTTGGCAACAAGCACACGTCCTAAAGTCATCATCAAGTGCCTGTTGACTCTCATGGTTTGTCCTATGTAACTGTGTTGATATTTTCCCTAATGGTGAAAGCAACTCATGGGAAAAACTGAAGTGCCTTAACCCAGACTAAGGAGGTGGCTTCAAATTATAAGGTTTTTGAAATGTGTATCCCCGAATGTTAAACTTTTAACATAATTTGGTAAAACAAAGCTTGAATAAAGTTCTTACTGCATGAGGACAAGATACAGACAATAGCTTCAAGCTGAAGTATAGTGGTTCTTCTGAGTTGACTATACACTTTCTGAGATGTGAAGGAAGTGAGCCTGTTCAGGACAACTGACAGGATTGTGTTGTGAGTGGTTAAAAATTCAACCATGGAGAGAAAACCAGAAGAAACTTGTATTCCCTGTTAGGAACATGACAACTTGTGTGTTAAAATGAGTATATTGTATTACATAAGGAAGTAGAATGTAGACCAGCTTCTGGAAAATTTACGTAACTCAGTGAAAACAGTGTTTTTAACTGACCAGCAAATGAAATTTTAAATAATCCAAAAAAAGTTTGAAATTTGGAAAAAAAAAATCTCTGCGTGGAATTTTCACATAAGCGAAGTCACTTTTCTGATGTAAGGTTTTAAAACAAATAGGTTTTATTTAAGTTTTTTTTTGTGAGTGCATTCTTAGAAGTTAGAGAGAGAACCATGCTAATCATATGGAAGACTTTTAATTCACTAAGTTACTTATTTTGTGAAGTCCATCTACATGAAAGCGAGGGAGTGACTTTTCACAACCAACTTTGACACAGCTGTTTCAACTCTCCTTTGACACTGAAGTAGGCTGGAGAATTCAGACAGCCAGAGAGCTTGATCAGCTTTGATGTCTAATACTTCAGATTTCAGTGTTTTGGATCTTAACCTTTAAATCTGTCCACTGTTTGGTTAAATCTAGACATACTTCATGCAGTTTCCGGTCTGCCTTAATAATTCTAATAATCACAAGTAGCACTGTTTTTATCCAAGAGAATGCAAACAGGGACCCAGTAAAAACAAATGTGTTCTATGCAAAGTATTGTTCGAAAATATTCATAGTTCTAAGATTTTCTTTCAGGCATTTTTCTCCTTTTTTATTTCATAGTCTACTTTCAGTTACTAATTTTCACTTTTTATTTTGTGCCAAGTTTAAAAAGTTGTAGTACTAAATTGGAACACTGTAGAAACATTTGTTTTCTAATGGAGAGTTATAGAAACACATATTACATGTTCAAAAAATATTCCAAAGAATATGACGTGCATGTCAAAGTGGAACTATATGTCTGTGCATCCAAGAAAGAAGTTAGAGTTTATTTTAGATAAACTTGAAGAACTATGGATACTCTTTACACTTTGACTTATCTGTGTTTCTTGATGCTCTGAAGTGAGCATGCATGGCTTTTATTGAGCTACTTAACTTTGCTTCCGTTGGTCATGCCTCAAGAGAGTGAGCACATAGAGGGAGAATTTATATGTCTAGACTTTGCAAAAAATCCAAAATGAGAAATGAAAGATAAAAGTGGACAAAAGGAGATTAAAAATAACTGAAGAAGAAACCCAGTAGGAGCTGTGCTAATATGAGCAAGTGAGCATGTGTGTGCACACCAATGTATGCTCAAGCACACACATACAAACAGTGTTTCCTCAGATATAATGACAAAGCTAGATGTTATTCTGGTCACATGTTAGACAAAATAGTACTTTAAGGAAAAGACTCAGCTAACAATGCTCAGATGCTCTATAAATATTCAGGGTTCTGCATGCTGGGTCCATTCTAACTAGCCCTTTATCCCCCTGTGTCTCATTTTCAGTGCAAAGAAAAAGATCCTTGCTTACGTAGACAGGGCAGCATGATACAAGTCCTGGTAGGAGGTACATTAAAAAATGTACTGTTTGGAGAATAAAGTCACACCACATTTCAATTTCAAAATGTTTTTAACCATTTCATGGTGTGTGGTTTCATATTTGCAGCTATTAGGTGTTATATGTACACAGAATTGCAGCTTCAACACTTAGAGAACTTTTGGCTGTCACCAAATATTGGCAAATCTAAATATATATAAGATTTATAAAATTATATTTGTATATAAGCTTTCAATGTTAAATTATATATAAATTATGTATAGAAGCTTTCTAAATTTTATATATATATACACACATATACATACAGGAGAGTCATGTGATCATGTACATGTGGACAGGGTGACTCTCTAAAGACAAGGAAGGCATAACTCAAGATTAGCATCATGTGAAAGCACTTCTTAAAAGAATTAATGTGCACAGTGAACATTTTCAAAAGCATAAATATTTCACTTTCTAGCATATTTTACAAATTCTTTTTCATCAGCATTTTCTCTAAAAATATTCAGTGATCTTCCCAATATTAGCACTACAGAGAATCTAGGAACTAAGTCAAAGTTTGTATCAGTCGGAGTTCATCCTAAAGACAGAATCTGTAGAGCAATTTGAACATGGACAGTTCTAATAAAAAGTTAACTATAGCAGGAGAACGCATGTACAAGGCCTTGGCTGGGAAGGAGAGAATTCCCAATCACAAAGAGTAGCACCATTTCCAGTTGTGAGATGGAGACCTGGCAGCTCTGCCAGGCCAAGGCTGAGGTGAAGGTCTTAGAGGCGACACTGCTGTGGCTTACAGAGGGACAGATAAAAATGGGCCGTCTAGAACTTGCTAGAAATCCATTTGGAAAGCCTTGGAGGAGCTGCTTTCTCTACATCGCGTCTCCAGAGAGCTTTGGCTACAGACTTCCTGAGATGGGTGACCTGGGACTCTGCAGCCTACCAGGTAGGAGCCAAGCCAGCCTTCTGCACTGCAGGTGGGAGGCTCTGCAAAGCTGCGTGTATGGCAGGTGGCTCCCAGTGAGGACTCCAGAACGTGGCAAGAAAACCCCTTTCTTATGCAAGTTCTTTCCAATGTCCCCTTGACCAAGCCTAACACTATCTATCCAGCCAAGGAAACATCAAATAGTTAAAAGGCCTTTTCATTTTTTCTATGTATTTGGAGCTAAGATTGAAAACTGGCATAGCCTTTATCTTAATAGTTTTGCTTCTGGCTTTTCCAGCTTTTTAATTACAAAATATTTTGAATTCCCAGTTTTGTTTTTTTCCTACATTACTAAGTATGGATATGACCACCTACATCATTTGAAAAAAAACGAAGACTATAAAATGATTTCATATTACTACTAAGATTTTGAAAAGAATCCCGGAGGATGTACATAGATGAGTTATGTGCAAATTCTGTATACTTTTATTTTATCTTCAATTTTAATAGTATTAAAATAAATAATATAAATTCATCTTTTAAACTTATATTCTTTGGTATTAGAATGTGGCCATATGTTCATCATTGTGGCAGTTTGATTGTTTGCCCCCTTAGACTCAGTGATTTGTGATTAAACTTTTCACTTGAGTCTTTACTGGGCAGACTCCATCCAGCTAAATGGGTTGTGTCACTGGGGGTGGATCTGAGTCCAGTTCTAAGGTATATTTGAGGGTATGTCATCATTCTAGACCAAAGGTGAGTGGAGAACAGCTTTTAGCTGTTGCTGTATTTGTGGTGCTGGCTGTTGGTGTTCTCACTCTGCTTAGTTCTGTGAATGGAATCTAGCTTCTTCCACCATTGATGGAACTTCTTCTGTAAGCTTGAAATAAATCCCTTCCTCTCATAACAGTATCTGGATGGATGTTCATTCAAGCAATGTGGCACTGACTGCAACAATCATGTAAAGTAGCAAACTTCACAATGACATTTTCATGAAAGTACACTGAACATTAAAATCAGCACACAATATAAAGTCAACTTTACATACAATTTTTAAACTAAAATGTATTTTTCAGATATTATAAATGCCTATACATTTAGATAAATTCATTTAAGTAAAATTGCAGTTATTCTCGATGCGCTTAACTTTTTAAGATTCCTGTTTGATATTATGAATGTCATGAAATTCCTACATGTTTATATCACACTATTTCAAATTTCTCAAGTCATGTTCACATAAAATGCGATCTTATTAAAAATGTCTTCATATCTTGGTATAAGCTCTTATCTTGGTCTGTAGTACTGATAGAACTGAAAAGAGAGTCTAGAATGATCTCTCTATCTTTTACCACTGAAAGAGAAAGGCGTGTTTAATCTTCCAGGTGGTGACTCAGTAACACCCTGGGTTGTCATTTAGTCTGGGCTGAACTCATTCTCCCATGCAGAACTAAAATTGTCATTCAAGGAGGTTTCCTTAGCTTCTCAAGTCTTTTTTCTTTCATAGTCCCCCATTATTTTTAGAGAATAATAATTTGTGGTTATGGGCCTGGAACTCAGCACTGCAGATCTACACCTTCCATTTGGAGAAGTATAGCCATATCACTTAGACTTTCTCTTCAGGTTCTCAACCTTTGAAAGAGAGATGCTATTTTCTGTGATTATGTTGAAACACATGTCACTCTATGCTGTGGTCAGCTTTCTAGTTATGTGCAGAAAGAACCCAAACAAAAGTGGCTTGTGGAGGAATGCTTTACTTGGGTTATGGACTCGAGGGGAGACTCCATCCTGGCAGGGAAAATGATGACATGAGCAGAGGGGTGGATACCACTTCTGCCATAGAACTGGAAACAGCAGCAGGAAGGTGTGCCAAATACTGGCAAGAGGGAGCTGGCTTATAACCCCCAAAAGCCCACCCCCAACAACACAGCTCCATTGAGGTTGTAAAATCCAAACTGCCACCAGCTGAGGATCGATTACCCAGAACACATTCATTTGTTTGTGGGGGACACCTGGTTCAAACCATGACAGTCCACCCTTGGCTTCCACAAACTAATAATCATACATAATGTAAATACAATGTGTTCAGCTCAACTTTTAAGTCCACACCACTTTCATCTGAGCCATAATACCAAAAATAAATCCATAATGGCACAGAACATTCACAATGAAAAACATGAGGCATGACAAAAACAGATTGAACCAATACAAGATTTAAACCAAGCAGGGAAACCTCAATCTCTAACTCCAAGTTCAATGATTCTAACCAATAACAAGTCTCTTGGAGATCCAATTCCGCCCCTCCAGCTCAGCTACTCACAGAGTAGACTCACTTCATCCGGGGCAGGAAGCTCGCCTTGGCAGCCATCCATAGTCCTGGCATCTTAATGGGTCTCCATTGCAACCCACAGTTAATCATCATGGCTCCATCGGGCTCCATGCAGGCAACCTAGCACACCTGCTTCACATGCCAATGGCCATTTTTCAAAAACAAACTGTGTTGCAAATCCAATGACCCTCCTTCTTGCATTTGTTATACTCCACAGAACCAGATGGGCTGCCAACTTTTTAATCCGGGGGGAACAAAGCATTCTGGACCCTTACTTCAAAGGATCTACATTCTTCCTGTTGTTCCAATGCAGACCAGTTGGCCCAATCTCAAAGACTGTAATCTCTCAAACAATTGCAGGTGAAGGGGCAGCAGTTTCGGCCCAAAGATAATTTCTTCCTGTGCCATCTCCATCTACTCACACCAGTCCATCTTTAGGTAAAACAACCCTGCACAGGTTCCCAGGACACAGGCAGGCAGAATGCAGCAAGCCTCTCACACAAACTGCTTCTGGCACAGTCCTGACCAAGATCTTTTTCACCCTTGTAAGCCAAACCTCACAGTCCATAGTTCTTACTTCATTCAGGTCTTTTAATTCTGACCATAATGGTTCATCAAGCTGTACTCACAGCACTGCGAGGCAACTCTTAAGCTGATATTTCAAATCCTTCCACATTCCTTCTATAGATCACTTCCAGAAGACCAAAGCCACAAGATCAGGGTTGTAGCAGCAACAGAACCCACTCCTGGTAACAAACCTGTTGCCGTCTGCTTTCTAGTTGCCGTGCAGAAAAAACCCAAACAAAAGCGGCTTGTGGAGGAATGGGTTTACTTGGCTTATGGACTTGAGGGGAGACTCCATCCTGGCAGGGAAAACGATGGCATGAGCAGACTGGTGGACATCACCTCTGCCACAGCACTGGAAACAGGGGCAAGAAGGTGTGCCAAACACTGGCAAGGGGAAGCTGGCTTATAACCCCCAAAAGCCCTCCTCCAACAACACAGCTCCATCGAGGCTGTAAAATCCAAACTTCCATCAGCTGAGGATCTATTACCCAGAACACATTCATTTGTTTGTGGGGGACACCTGGATCAAACCATGACACTATAATTTAAATATATTTTGTTATGGTTTGTGTGCTCAAGTGTTTGACGACTCAGAACCCAGCACGGGTGCTGTTTTGGAAGGCTATGGTCTCTTACACATAGACCTAGCTGGCTGACTTGAAGGCCACAGGGCTGGTGCTGGAGGCTTCTGGGCAGGTGCCACTCCTGCCTAAGCTCTCAGCTTTGTGACTCGGCTGAAACATAAGGATGTTGCTGCTGGTGCTGCTGCTGCCAGAGGGCCCCTGGGTGCTGGGGTTTCCCACTAGGAAACTGAGCCAATAGAGACCCTTTCTTCCTTTAGTTACATCTGCTTAGCTATCTGGTCATATCAACAAGAAAACGAATAAACCTTCAAGTCGAGAAAAAATGAGCTTCCGTCACACTAAAGGATGACTTTTCTTCAAGCTGAGATTTTCCCTTATAATCAGTGCTGAAACCACAAAGGGAAAAACATTTTCCAAGATGGGCACTCAGCTGACATTCCTGGCTTCTGAAAGACAATGACTTCAGGTAAGAGAGTGCCAGGTATGCCTTGGGGCTTTATATTAATTTGTGAAACATTCCTTTCATTATGTTTCCTGTTCAAAAATTATGCACATTTGAATCAAAGCCTAATGACAGTGTCTAGTAACTGAAAAATATTTATTTCTCCTTGGAAATCATACCTGCTTAATTACCCAATCTTTTGGGAACGCAGCCAGAGCCTAGAGTGAATCTTTTGTTGTAGGAGAGAGAAAGAGAGAGATAATTTGGTGCTGAAGGGAAACAACTCTCTTACAGCTCCTGAGGACCTTCCTGTCACATTTTGAATTGCCCTGCTAGACTGCATTGTCACCTGGCTTTATGTCATTAGATTTCACCTCACACAGTAACCACAAGCCACAGAGCTCTGCTCCCCTTATTATACGTCTTTTTGCTTGAGCTCGCTCGTATTCATGTCCATCCTTCCTGGCTTGTTCATACTCTGGGAGTAATGGGGTGAAGTTAATATAAGACAGTTAACTCTCAATTATTCAGGGGCCAATTATCCCGTCTATTGATTGCATGGTCCAGCCTCCACTTTTCTTGTCTTTTAAAGGGTGGTTGACTGCCCATTAGCACTTAAGCCAGATGTGAGTGGGGGGTGGTCAGGGAATGTGATAAAATTCAAATCTATCTGCTTTGCAGCTTATTAGCATCACTAGTTAGGGGTTTCGGTGAATGGAAAAATGTGGTTTGGGACACCTGTGGATTTAATTCAGTCTTACTTTTCCTGGTCATCTCTTCCCATGGGTAATTGAATTGACTTCATTACCTTATGTTCATATGGTTAGTTCTCAGAAGTTGGGTATTTTACTGCTTCGGAGCAATGGCTTAATTGGTACTTTAAGGCATTTGAGGGAGTTCTGGATAAGCTATATAAATTTCTCTTTTCCAGTAAGGAAACAGTGACATGGGAAATTGAAACTGAAGAAAGGTGCTTTGTGGAATCATAGGACTAATAATCTTTGCACTGTTTGGTCCGAGTTCACAGATACAAGAGAACGGGGAAGTGACAATTCATCTTCTCAATAGCACTTCCTGACGGTGCCTGCATCTGGTGTGATCCATCCATGGACAACTCTTGTCTCAGAGGTGGCTGGAAGTATCTGTATCATTGTACTGCTGCTTATGTATATTTGAACTTCACACACACACACACACACACACACACACACACACAACCCAGCAGAATACATGTAACATAGGACATACTCAATGAAGGGTTAGTTGAATTCAAATTTTAGCAATAAGAGTTGTAGCATTAGTGGAATAGTAGAAATAAACTATTAAAATACTTTTACTAATTCTAGTAAAGTAAATGAAATCATACTGTTGTATGGTCATATAGGGCATTGTTTAATAAATATAGTATAATGTTTTAATCTGGAAGCAGCCCAGAAAACTGAGAAATGGAATCAACCCGATAACTATCACATGATGAATGGGTCATGAGTTTGTGATGTACATACACAATGGAGTTCTATAGAAATGTAAGGAAAATAAAGTCATAAAGTTCACAGGAAAATGGATGGACCTGGATAAATTATACTAAGTAAGGTAACTCGGGCTTATAAAAACAAATGGCTCATGTTCATTCTCATGTGTGGATTCTAGTATGAATGAAATAGTTTGGTTTATCAGTTGTAAGTAAGCATCAGTATTGCTGGTCAGTGAGTCAGAAAGAGGCTTGGAGAGAAAAGATTTGGGGTGGGACTAGAAAAAGGTGTACTAGACAGACAGGAAAGTGGAGGGATAGAATGCCGGGGGATGGGAATAAATAAAACTAAAGATGACATGAATTAGTACAATTGAGACATTTATTAATGAACTGAGAGAGATACAGAGAGAGACAGAGAGAGACAGAGAGACAGAGAGAGACAGAGAGAAAGAAAGAGACAGAGAGAGAGAGAGTTTAGGTGCAAATAGCCTGCTGGAGTGGAGAAAACTTTTCCCCAAAACCATAGGCTGTTGCTGGTAAATTCTGGGGCTAGAAGTGAGTTTCAGGGATGATGTCCCTGAAACAATGCAGACCATTGAAAAGTATTCGGTTACCCACCAAACCTAGAAAGACCATATAACTGAGAACCCCACTGGACGCAGTTGCAGGACATTGAGGGGTCAGTCAGCTCCTCTCTGGCTAGCTCTCATGGTGCTGGAAAACACCATTTGAGCTACAGGGGGATAAAGTTCAAACCAACAGCGCTACATAAGCTGTACTATCAGCCAGTGAGGCAAGATGTCCCCACAGGTGCAACAGTGGCCCAGAAATTATGGGTAATCAACTGTTTTTGATGGTATATGAGACCCACTCAGTGGGAGGGAATTCAGGTGTGACACTGAGAACCAAGTCAGAAGCCTGTGGCCTGGAAGGTCATCGACCTGAGAGGGAGGTTCCCACTGTTCTTTGGTCAAATAGAGTGCTCATTCCCATCATAGTGATAAACAAGTTGGGAATTTATAAACTAGTGTAATTCCCTTTACCTTATAACAAGAAAACAGGTCCATGAACAGACCAATGGAATATGATTTGTAGGATTACTTAAATTCTAACTCAGTCTTTTCTTAACTGAAACTGGATCATCAGTGATTGAAATCCCAGAGCCAAGAAGTGGGGTCTGTTTTGGTTATCTCACTATTCTGTGTGGTCCTCAAGGACTGTGTTCTTGAAAATAGCTTATCAAAGGAATTATAAAAAGGAAGCCTTAGAGAAATGACAGCACTCACTAATCCTTACATATTAATGCCATATTAATGCCTAAAGCAAAGGTGAACACAATGGCTGAGTTACTAAGCTGCAGACTTTAGCAGAGGTAGTTGAGCGATCATTAAATTTCGTGTCACCTGTGAAATGACATGGAGATTTCTTTGGAATGTGACTCCTAGCAGGAGACTGAATGTCACCACCCTGTTTGTATTTAAGAGTAGCCTTAGAAACATGATAGGAATAATGTCGCATTTCTAAGGCAAATCTTTCTCCGTGTGTCATGTTGTACCTGCTGATTTCAGAGATTTACAAAATCCTAGAGGTTACAGAAGAGGTACAAGTTAAAAGGATCGCGGATGTCCTAAATCACTGGGTGGAAGAAAGGAGCCCTCTTGACTCTAGTGTCTGCTGTGAACTTCAAAGTGACTGAGAAATACAGTTTTATCATCATAAGCTAGTATACCAGTGCTACTCTAATTAACATCTAAATTAGTTTTATTCACAATAGATGCTCTAAAGTGGCAATTTGTTGACAAAGATATATGTATGTATTTTCAAAATAAAATAAAATTTATTCAGTTGTTTTTGCATCCCTGTAATTCAAAACATTTGGAATGTGATGGCAGGGAGATGAGAAGTAAAATACTAAGACTTGTTCTATTCCACCTGCAGTTTCAGACCATGCTTAAATTTACAAAAAGTCAAGCATAAGGACTTGTTTATTTTGAAGAGACTTATTGCAGTTATTTTGATGAGCTCATACTAATTTTTTAGTATAGCTGAATATACATTAATATTCTCATTCATATGTATATTCACATATATGAATTCATTATGAACTCATGTATATGAGTTCATTATATATATCTATATCTATATCTATATCTATATCTATATCTATATATATATATATATATATATATATATGCGCAGAATTTTGGATTAAAATGAGCACACATCAGGGAAAGTCATATGTGTAATTTCGACTGCTTTTTGCTGGGAGTCAATCATTACTATTTAATTTTCACCTCAAAACAAAGTGGAAAGTTGAGAGGTGGCTCAGTTACTAAAGCACTTCTCACTTAAGCATGAGGAACTGAGTTTGAATCCCAAGAAAAGCTAACTGTTAGGGCTCTTACCTGTAATTCTAACAATGGGAGGCAAAGATAGGAGGATTCTTGAGGCTTGCCCACCTGCTGGTCTGGAGTAATTGGTAAGCTCCAAGTTTAGCCAGACCCTGCCTGCCACCAAATAGGATGGAGAGGAAGTGAAGAAGATATTTGCAGACCTCTGTCCTCCACGTGTACACACACACACACACACACACACAGTACAGGAACACATGCATACATATACACCACACACACATTCACATAGACAAATAGGTATGTGTTTGTGTGCCTGAAGGCAGGATGGTTTGAAATTTTGATGGGGTTGACTGTGTGGATACAAATGAAAAGAGAGGCTTTGAAACAAGCTACTGGCATAATATGCAAGTCTATTGTCCTTTGTCATATGGTTCTATATCATGTTCAAGGTCTAGTGAAAATTGCATATTTAAAACATGTACCAACATTTTGGAATAATCTTGGTAAGAATACAGCAAGAACATTGTCAATGGACATTGCTGCAATACAAACTCAGGTCTTGGGAATGGTTCCCGACCAATCATCTTCCATCCCAGCTGACAGTTCTCTGTGGCAGAAATAATTTTGATCGGCATTTTCTTCTAGGCCAATTGCAATGCTTTTTTTTTCCAGTATAAATATCACAATAAACTCATCTCATGAGGAAAAAAAAATGACCTGAGTGAGGCTTGGCATTTCTTGGTTTATTTAGAGAAAGTTACTCTCCATTCTCCATTTTCCTTATCCTGTAAAGCAAAATATGCACGCTTATCTTTGAAAATTATGCAGAAAATGAGAATAAATTGCAAAAGACAGGACAAGAGTACAATGAGATGAAAGGAAAGGCTATGTTGTTAATTAATAAAATATTGTATGCGCCTCATAAAAAAATCAAGCTAAAACATGTTAAAAATTTCATTACCGTAATTCCCTGCTTATGATTACTAAATCCTTTCCTTGCCTGTCTTTGTTTTCACTTCTCTCGGAGGCTGGTTGTTTTGGTTTCCAGTCTGTATTTGTTATCACTTTGTGGAAGACATTGTGTTGCTGTGTCCAGGGCTCTAACAAGCTTCCCTTTAGAAAATTGTTTTCCATTAAAGACCTAAAAAACAATAAGTGGCTTTTTGTTGTTATTTAGAGGAATCTATAATGAGGAAAATGACTATTCAGGAAGAAACAGATAATATATTCACTGCTTTATTCAATTAGACCCATGCTTCCTGATGGCCACCCAGAGCGCTCAGCAGCAGACTATCAAATTAACATCTAGGAACAAAAGACCCCCAACATATAGTAACCACAGCAGCAGAAACAAGAAAACAAGTTAGCAATGAAGCAAAATGTGAACTGAGAAATCCTTTCATCTGAGACTCGTATACCAGGAAATTTTCGAGTTTTAAATCACACCAGGTAGGAAAAGTCCAAAATTACCCAGGTGACAGGCACTCTGTAAAAAACCAAAGTTGAGCACCATACTTATTTATTTTTCTTTAAAATGGCAGCCAAAACGGCCTCATCGATATTGAAGTCTTTAAATAATTATTGGGTTTCATTGCCACAGTTCATAGAAAATGTAAAATTAGCAAGTGATGGTTAGCTCTCTGCAGTGCTCAGTGTTAATAAAACATGTCTCTCCATAAACACATTTCCCATTCTATTTGTCCATGATTATTTCATAGCTGGAGACCAGCTACAGATACCAAGAGACAAAGCGCTGGTGTATTACTGTAATTACCAGCATTTCGCTCAACTTGGGCCCATGAGTGTGTCTTCAATCTCGATTGCCTTTCGCCTCTGTCCCCCAGTGCAGGGATATCACGAACACCATTTAGCGACACAGCCTGCTCAATTTAAGAAAGGGGAAAGAAATCACATCGAAGCTACTAATTAAGAATAAAGAGAGTTGTGAATAAAAAGAGCTGCCTTTTAAAGAGAAACTTACAACTAAAGTGCATTTAGAAAATGAATGATACATATGCATCAAAACGAATTTTGATACATTTTGATGCATCTAACTCAGCAATTAGAGGCAAGGTTTGCTCCTATTTAAAAAGTAGACAAGTGAGTGCATATCCTCGTAATGTCCATTTCTTTTCTGCCTTTAAACTGGAGTTTAACAAGTTAATTTTCAGCGAGCAGACCTTTCTTTTTGTAGCTGTTCTCATCCTTTGCGGAGCATTTTGACCTTTTGGTTGAGTGCGCATGTCTGTGGAAACAAGTGCTCTGATGCCTTGTCATACCTAGTTAATTAGCAGCATGGTCAAGAGTCGTCTTCTAATTAGAACTATTCTTCCAAATCATTTACAATTTAGAGAAAAACATATTTAGATTAACATAGATATAAGGGTAAATGGCCTAGATATGTTGGTAAATAGGAAATATAAGATGACGTTCTCCCACTTCAGGTTACGCATGTGCTCTTGGATGAATGAATGAAAAATGCCAGTTGTAGAGGTCAAATTCAAGGAGGCTTGGTAGCTGTTTGTACTTGTAGGACAGAAAAGACTCCATATGTTATTTAATGCTCTATTATCTATCATCTGTCTATTTATCTATCATCTATCTCATCTGTGAATGAGAATTCAGTATGTTCATCCACACTTGGCTGATCTCCCTGGCAAACTAGTTGCTCAACTCAATGAAGGTTTATTTAGACATTTTCTTTATTCTCCTGAAGATGTCCTTCACGTGGTGGTTCCTGTGATGCCTTGAACAACTGCCTGCTTTTATACTTTCATTCTCCTGGAGATGAGAAGTCCTTTTAACACCCACCAAGGGCTCATGGCTTTAGCCCAGGGTCCGGGCAGTTCCCTAAACTGGCCACTAGATGCCGCTAGCGTTCTTCCTGCCGCTCATTATTCTACACAGTAGGCTTTCCATTGCAGGAGTCAGCAGACTGAATACTGGAGCCATTTGACCTCCTTCCTCTGCAGTAGCTGGGCTGTTGTTTTCTTCTTCCTCTTTTGAGCTTGAGGAAGTTCAGAGCTCCAGGTTTTGAGACTTACAGTTAAATTTTTATGCAGAATATCATTCTAGTCGCTGCCTGAATCCTGTGCTTTCCTCCACGTGTGTGCATTTCTCCAATCTCATGCAGTCAGTGTTGCTGATAGAAAGGGTTCCTCTGATGTCCTCTTTCTCTTTTCCTTCTGAGTTAGCTGAATGTCTACAATCGAGCCCATTCTAGCATCTGAGAAATTGCTCTGCCTTCCAGTTGCTGATAACCCTCTTGAGTCTTCTGCTGGTTACAGTGGGATGTTCTGAGAACATCCAGAGATCAGCACAGAAGAACTTTACTTAGTGACTCTGTAACTGACAAGATCTTTCGCTATCCTAGCCATCTTGGAAGAGTATCACTCTCTTTTTAAAAAAAAATTGATCCCATCTACTTCCGCCAGTAGAATAAACTAGGAAAATATAATGTTCTTTAGTATATGAGATTATTTGTTGCCCAATATTATAAAGATTGTTCCTCTTCCTTACTAGGAGAACATTAAAAGATTAGGTTTTATTTGAGTAGTAAAGTTACAAAAATTACAATTAACTAATAGATTCTTTTAATGAGATATTATTTGCTAAAATAGTGACATTATTTGGGGTTACCTTAATAAATAAAGATTTTGAAACCTCAGAAAAAAATTTAAACTTTCAAAAATGTTTCATGCTGAATTAGAGTTAGAAAAGATAAGGGTACTTTATTTAAATATATTTTTGTAAATTGATGAGCTTTGTTTAATTGTGTTATTATGAGTGTACTTCATATTTAATATGAAGATCAGCCAGTAACAGAATAATAACTCATTGGTAAAAAATATCTACAGAGTTCCTTAAATAAATATGTTCCTTTGGAAAAAAAAAGGTGTATTAATTTAGCAGCAAAAATACATTGAGGAATTTTTGTGTTCTTTATGGAACTAAATTGTATTAAAATGACCAATAGATCTCCATTTTGACAGAGTGCCTATTTTTACCTGTTATGCTGTCTATTGTTTGGGAGAAATGCTGGGATCTCTGGGACCCAGTGTGATCTCTGCAGAGTTTAGACAAGTGTGATGTGAGAAACTCTGAATATGACTAGTATTGTAGTCACCTTTCTAGTTGCTGCGCAGAAAGAACCCAAGCAAAAGCAGCTTGTGGAGGAATGGGTTTATTTCGCTTACGGACTCGAGAGGAGACTCCATCCTGGCAGGGAAAACGATGGCATGAGCAGAGGGCTGGACATCACCTCTGCCACAGCACTGCTGCAAACAGCGGCAGGAAGGTGTGCCAAACACTGGCAAGGAGAACCTGGCTTATAACCCCCATAAGCCCTCCCACTCCAGCTCCATCGAGGTTGTAAAACCAAAATTTCCATCAGCTGAGGATTGATCAATCAGAACACATTCATTTGTTTGTGGGGAACACCTGGATCAAACCATGACAACTAGCTATGGTAAGATGTGTAGGTTTCAAAAATCTTCCTCCTCCAGTGTTTTATTAAAGGGCTACTGAGGATTTCCTGCTTAATTCTGATACTAAAGATTATTATAATCTAGTTAAGAAAAAAACTAATTCAAAAAATTACAACTTTAAAACCTGCTTCATAGCTCCCCAAGGATTCCATAGTATGAAGACAGCAACATCACCTCAGGTAGCAGACAGCGAGCTTTACTGGATGCAAGTAACATGCCTAGAATCATAGGTGAAAGGAAGAAACTGCATTTGTGGATTCTCCACTCAAAAATTGTTCTAGAAGGGACAGTACACATATAAAACGTAACTCAGGACAACACCAGGTGATAGAAACCATCATGTAGTGTGGGAGGAAGAAGACAGGATATCTTCCCCCTGGTGCCATGTTGCAAATATGCCAGGGTTAGTAAATAAGCCTTTAATCAACACTTATATACACATGCTTCATACCATGTGTGATGGACTCTGTTCATCTAGCTTGTCTTTTTTTTTAAACTTTATTTTCAATAATTAGATATTTTGTATGGGAAGATCTTGGGGTGGTATGCCACTTCTCCCTGCTCTGTTCCCAACTCTCTAGGGGCCTTCCTCAGTGGCCATACTGGATCAGTCCATAGGGTAGGGGGTTGTGAATTGCACAAGAGGTAGCCAGGTTTTTTTCTTTGTGTGTTGTTGCTGAGGGGGGCAATGACTCTGGATATTCTCCCCCACCATGACTCTTACAATCATTCCGCCCCCTCTTCCACTCAGTTCCCTGAGTCATGGTGGGTGACTTTTAAGTCTGCTTTATTGTTGAGATCTTAAGTGTCTCTTGACTTATGCTTTGGATTGTGTTGGGTGTCATGGGTGTCTGTCTCGATTGACTTTACATTGGTTATCTGACTGGCTGTGGAGATAGATCTCTTGTTTATCTCACCACTTTCTCATAGGTTTTGTTTGGGCCCTGTGTGATAGGCCAGGTGTGGTTCATCTGTCAGGATGTCAGCCATCATCCCATGTCTTATTGGTGGAATTGGGTTGTCCATGTTCTCACTGACATCTGAAAATACAAACAGAATCTCCTTTGGAGGGTGAGATCAGTGTAGGTTAAATGAGATACACATTGCCAATTCCCACTACCAGAGAGCTACCGAGAGGCTCTACCCATTAGAATCATCTAGCATGTGTTAAAGTTCACCAGTGCTAGTTATGTTACTATCCACTCACCAGTTCATGAGATTTGTTATTTTCTTTTTATCTATTTTCAATAATGTTACTCTAATACTAGTGAATGGTGTTTTGTGTGATCAAATGTCCATAATTGCTAGTTTATATCAGAAAAGGATATATGAGTTGCTCCAGTTGAATACGCTGATTAAAGAGTGTGGAAAGACAATGAAGACATAAAAGATGCATTTACATTTGCCCACATCCCACTTATTACCTTATTCTCTAAAGAAGTTTGTTCAAGAAAAAACACAGCCATACATGAATTTATATTCAAGAATTTTGTTTGTGAAACTCCAATAAAATGAGGGCTAGCTATCCAAGAATTCGGTCTCTATTACTGAATTACCCTGGACTGACTAAGTGATGGGTTCTAAGAGAATCATATAACTCAGCAGGGAGCTATTTGAACTAATTGCTCATGAAGTCATGTTTCCACTTGTGATTCTAGAAAACTTGGAATGTTTTAGTTCCCAGTGCAAAAACAGGCTGCAAGACATTCGCCATTGTGCCTTAGGTTCGTTTCTCCATTACATCTGGCATATTTTCAGCATGGGTTATATCCCTTTGGTGCATATTGTCCAGAATAAAGGATGTAGATCTCGGCTGGAGAGATGGCTCAGCAGTTAACGCACTTGCCAGATGGTGGCCCTGCTGAGTTCTCTCTCTCTCTCTCTCTCTCTCTCTCTCTCTGTCTCTCTCTCTCTGTCTCTCTCTCTCTCTCTATATATATATATCTTCTTGAAAATGAATAAATAAAATATTTTAAAAAAGAATTTAGGGCTGGAGAGATGGCTCAGAGGTTAAGACACTTGCCCCCAGTGCCTAAGGCCCCTGGTTCAATTCCCCAGGACCCAAATAAGCCAGACCCACAAGGTGGTCCTTAAAAATGAATAAATAAAATATATTTTTAAAAATATATATTTATTGTCCATACTGTGTTACATTATTCAGTGGGCAAACGATGAGCTGTTATCCCCAATTCTCCAACGCCCCCCTCCCCATCCCCAATCAGCTGGATATCCTCCTCCGTGTACCATCTGGATCAGTCCTTGTGGCAGTGGGCCCTGGATAGCCTGGTTCTCAGCCCGGACCTCCTGTCTCCAGTGATAAATAAAATATTTTAAAAAAGAATGTAGATCTATGCTTTCTTTGTGTTGAATCATTGGTGAAAATATTGACTATTATAGCATAAACGAGTTATTAAGAAAAGTAATGGAATAACAGAAATCTTCCATACAGACATGTTTAACATCTGTCAGATGATGGGAAAAAGCCTGGTTCATATAGTTAAGGAAATAATTAATAAATGTGTTAGTAAAATTTCTGACTTGTAAAATCAGCCAAATAAATAAATAAATAAATAAATCACTTTCATAGATGTGATCTATCTACCTACCTATCAATCATCTATGTATCCAGTTTAAATTTAAAGGTAAGTTCCAGAGTTCTTATCAATCTATGAATAAGTTTTTAAATCTTGTTTAGGGAAACAAAAATATTTGTTTTATCTTTCTGTCATTTATGCAGATATAGGCGGTTTTGGTCACAAGTAATATTAAGATGGAATTCATATGCATATTGACAAGAGCTATTAAAATAAGTTATATACATAGGCATATGTAAAACACTAAGATGAGAGAAATTCTCAAGTAAAAATTGAAAAGCATAAGTATATCATTTTGAATTTCTAGTCCTAACTTGAATAACTGATATTCGAATGTGGGTATATGAATGTAGATATATTTAAAGGCTCAGAAACATAAGTAATAGTAATTTGATTTGTCTCAGGTCACCATAAAACAATGGTCAGAAATAGGATTTGAATTTGATTTGTTGATTTTTAAAAATGATACACCTGGTTTTATGTATATAGATATTTTAAGAATTCTCAAAATTTTTTGGTAATGAAAATTGATGGTATTGTCAGTAGTATTAGGTATAAATTTGCCTCTTTCCTATACCTGTGTATATGTGTATGTTTATTACACTTTCTTCATAAGAAGAGTCTCCCTCTTTAAAACTCATAAAACTATCAATGCATTATATCACTGTACAATTATTTATTAATTTGCAAGCAGAGAGACCCAGAGTACAATTATTTTTATTTTTATCTACCAAAAAGAAACATCCATTGGCTAACCCAGCCCTTGGCAGCACCCACCTGGATCTGAGGAACTATTGAAGGATTCCAGGCCTGAACATCACAGAGCACTTCCCACTGGGAGCTGAATGCAACCTCCTCTAAATCTGTCAAATCTAAATATAAACCTATAGCCATGCTATCTGAATCTTCTACAAAAATAATAACCATCCCAGGACAGAGGGAACAAAGATGCATTATCTATTTTAAGATGGTTATTTTGGATACAGCATACATTATAATGTCAACACTTCTTAAAAGGAGCTAGGTAAAAATAACCTAATTTGTTAACTTATCTGTAGTGCTTCGGTGTCATTGTATTTCAAGCACATTTTTGGTTCAAAACAACTTCTTCTCAAGGAAATGCCTTTCATTATTTCAATGGGTAGTTCCAGGAGCCTAAAATCAAATAGCATTATTCCAAATATGAATTCATTTTTAAACTAATACAGAAAATTTCGTTTTGCTCATGTGAACTCCACATCTTATTGTTTGTCTCCCCCTTGAAAGACAGAGACCATTTCCTTTTCTTTTATCCAGTGCTTTTCTCAGTGTCTTTAGCAAGAACAAGAACAGGCAAAGGACTCAATTCCATTGTCCATGACTTGTCTGTCGGATCGCTCAGGTTAATGAGGACCCTTCAGTAACCAGAGTGCTCTTAACAACACAGCTCAGCAATTAGAAAAATGCAACAGAATCAGGGTCAAAACATGATTACAAGAGGGTGCGGGTTTTTATGCTTCAAGGTGTTTTCTTCTCTGCTTATGAAAAAGAATACGACTTTTGATGTGGTGGGATATACTACTGGGTATTGATGCTCCACAAGTCTCTAAAATAAGAAGACTTTTAGCCAACACAAAGCAAGAATGAAGAGAAAACATGTTTGGTCAGTTTCTTGGATATTTCCAAATGCCTTTAAAAGCCAAGTAATTAAGAATGTATTATAACCATTCTGAAACATATATGATTAATGAATATTTCTACTAGACCAAGGAAGTTTCTTGTAACTCTCCCGAGTCTGTCCGTGGTGATGGTGATATGGAGTGATAATGCTAAAGGAAACATTTTGTGGGAAAAGTTTACTAATCTGAGACTTCTCATCAAGTCTGGGGCAATCCTTGTTTACACTCTGGGAGGGTTCACCAATTTCTTTATATTAATTTATTATAATAAGCCAGGTATGGTGACGCACACCTTTAATCTCAGCACTGTGGAGACAGAGGGAGGAGGATCACAGTTGAGTTTGAGGCCACCCTGAGACTACATAGTGAATTCCATGTCAGCCTGGGCTAGAGTGAGACTCTACCTTGGAAGACAAAAATAAGAACAAACAGAAATATTGATTGCAAATGATGATCAAATTTTTCAGCTATATCCACATTTTGTAAGTAAAGTGTGTTTTACCAATTCATTTAAAGGAAAAAAAAAACTATGACTTTTTTATAAGGAGTAGCTAAAATGCAAGTTCTTAGGACAAAGGAATTATGATTAAAATATTGTTTTGAATAGATGTAGGAAAATATAACTATGAAACAAGTAAAAACTAAGTGGTTTCTGTGTAAGTCTATTTCTCTCTCCTCATTTTCTCCCTCTCCTGTCACAAAGCAGACAGCTAAGTTGTAACAACTTTGTTCAAAAAAGCACTTTGACTTTGTTTTTGACAGACTTGGTGGCCACAGGATTTCGACCTTTTAGGTGATGGGAGCTATAAATCACTGGTCACAAGAACAAACACTGCTTTTTCTTGCTAACAAACACATAAGTAATAAAAATAATATCTAAATTTGTTTTGGTATCCTGGAAACTAGTTTAGCTGCTACTTAAGTTTGAGGTTATTTAGAGCTTAAAGCTTCATCTGAATAACTAAAAAAACCAATTAGGAATATATGATGAGGAATATATTTCAATAATTGAAATATACAATGTGAGGCAGCAGGGCAAGTGTGTCTGTATCTGTGAAGCTATTTGAAGTTGGGCTGTTAAAAATATTGTTTCATAAGCAAGCCCTTATTAGAAGCATAGGAATTATTTAGTGTGTTATTTGAGCAGCTTTCTAACATGATGCTTATGTGGCAAATCTTAGATATGGTAAAAAAAATGATGGACAAGAAAGGGATTTCAAGTGTTTAAAAAGGAAAAATGTTCAACTGCATCGTGAAAGGAACTGTACCTATTTGAATTAACGGCTGCTGACTTTCGCCTGGGGCTTTTTCCTGATGTCAACAGAAGGGATAAACATAATCCTCAGTTATTCTCTAGGTATCTGCCAAACACTGAGGTAACAGGCAGGTGAAGAACAGACAGGCAAGGCAGAGGGAACCTTCAATCCCCTACTCATTCTATTAAAGCAGAATTAACAACAGGCTAATTGAAATGGTTTCTTACTGTTCAGCATATTGATCAAAAATCCAGGTGCTAAAAAATGCTCACTGTTATGTTTTAGTTGGAAGTGGATTGAGAACAATGAGTTAAGTAGTCTTGCTACACACTTCTTGAAAATTAAATCTGAGGACAGATACAACCCTCCAAGACAAACACAAGAAAATCTGGGGGAGAAGGGATCCTACCTGCTTAGATTTCAGAAAACAGTTACAAACTGTCCTCCAAATAAGCTATTAAGTTCTCTGAAGTATTAAGAGTCCTTGATTGCAGGGCTTTTCAGAAGTCAAGTTCAGGTGTAAGGATATGGTTCTTGCAATGTGGTAGCTGACAACAGGAAGATAGCAACATTCCTTACAGTTGATTTGCCCTTAATTGCCACAAATGAAACAGACAAGTAAGGGCAAGGCTGTTTCTGGAACGTTTTGGCATCACCTGAGGAAACCATCAGGCTAGTTCCTATTCAAAACCCAGTGAAACATGTAGGTTACATAAGAAATAGTGGGAACAGTTCTTTTAAGGAATAGAAGATACAACAATAAGATAGGAAAATATAAAAAAAAATTGCTTCTTGTTTTCTCAGAAGAAATTTTTTCCCTTAGTTTATTTTTGTCTTATTAAAATTCTCCATCATCTGTGGTTGCTAATCAGGTCCAGCTTGCATAGCAAACAAACCTGACATGCAACTCCAGAGACAGATAACAGTGATGGAAGGGCTTGGGGAGAGGGATTGCAAGAATGTGTGTGTGGGGGGGGGTGGGGAGATATACACAATGCTAAATCCAAAATGAATTGGTACCATGGCATTCTAACTCTTGGGCAGTAGGCTAAATGATATAACCCTCCAAAGGAATTTGGGGGTACCTCTAGTAAGAAGGACCCCGAAGAGGGTGGGATGAAGCCCATCCTTAATACAGTTGGCTCTGGCTTGTAGTTCCCAGTACCAGAAATTGGTTACTATCCAGATTGAGCTGTTGATGGGTATTGCAGTCAGCTTCCTAGTTGCTGCGCAGAAAAAACCCAAGCAAAAGCGGCTTGTGGAGGAATGGGTTTATTTGGCTTATGGACTCAAGGGGAGACTCCATCCTGGCAGGGAAAATGATGACATGAGCAGAGGGGTGGACATCACCTCTGCCACAGCACTGCAAACAGTGGCAGGGAGGTGTGCCAAACACTGGCAAGGGGAAGCTGGCTTATAACCCCATAAGCCAGCCCCCAATAACACAGCTTCATAGAGGTTGTAAAACCCAAACTACCATCAGCTGAGGATCGATCTATCAGAACACATTCATTTGTTTGTGGGGGACACCTGGATCAAACCGTGACAATGGGAGATACCTACGAGGTTCCCAAAACTAGAAAGGCTTCTGTCAAAGCACTTGATTACCCACACAGATAAAAGAGATAAAAAATAGGACCTCATTTCTGAAGACATCACAGCTGCCAACTCACAATATCAGGAGAAGTGACTGGACCCTGGATGGAAGCCAGTTTCCAGATGGTTAGCCCATATAGTTCTGGAAAGAAAATGAGCTGCCAGGGGAAATAGGCCAATGATGTTGGAAGAACAAAGACCACGACAAGATAGACACCTTTGCAAGAGTGACATTCAACCTAGGTGGATTCTCTGATTGGCTAAGAGATATAATCAGTAGCAAGGAACCCATAGCTGGAACTGGAATCCAAACCAAATTTCTATGGAGACCAAGAATCTGGTTTCCAAGGTGAAGCTTCCACTAACCATGGGCCTAAGTAGAGACTAGACCCATTATAATCTCACGAAGTGAACAATGCTTGCCTCATTTAACCTATGCTGATCTCACTCTCCATTGGAGAATCTGTTTTTATTTTTCAGAAGGCACGGAGAACCATGCACAAATCTACTCTACCAACAAGAGTAGCCTGGGCTAGAGTGAGACCCCTAACACATCAGCTAAAAGCCCAGGTGAAGCCACAGAGGAGGTGGTGAGATGACCAAGAGGGCTGTGTTCATAGGGAGTCTGACAACCTGTACCAGGAAGATGGACTGGAAGCTCACCTTTCTTTTATTTATTTATTTATTTATTTATTTATTTATTTATTTATTTATTTATTTATTTTTGGTTTTTCCAGGTAGGGTCTCGCTCTAGTCCAGGATGACCTGGACTTCACTCTGTAGTCTCAAGGTGGCCTTGAACTCACGGCGATCCTCCTACCTCTGCCTCTCGAGTGCTGGGATTAAAGCTGTGAGCCACCAAGCCCTGCTTGGAAGCTCACCTTTCTCGTAGCCAAAATGAGGTCATTGTTAACCAAAGTGTTAAAATTTCTAATTTGCTTAAGGCAGGAGTTCCATTTGAGCTACTACATGGCCTAGAATGCAGAAGTTGTGACCAACTGAAGGGGATCTGAGTGTTCTAGTCATTTGTGGAGTGATTTCATCGTGCCCCAGGACTCTTGTGAAAGACTATGATTACCCTGTGTGATATTTGTAGCTTTAGACATTCTTCTTTGTTCTACTTTGCTCTGCATCCAAGTTTCTACTTTGATGACTAAGTGGCCTTTACGGTTTCACATATCTCAATCAAAATCTTGATTTCTATCTTCTTACCCCATTTCCCCCATTCTCAACTTTCCTTTATCAACAATAATAAAACAGTACCCACTTTCTAACCATGACAATTTTAGAGTCCTTCTTGGATTTTTTCCCTCCTACTTCAAATATATTTAGCTCATTACATCCTTTCTCTCCCTCTTTATATGGCTGTAATAATGCCATCGGACCTCATTTCTGCAATAGCTTCCTGACCCTACTTGGATTTTCAACTCTCATTCCTGTCATTTATTCTACTATAAATATGTAAGGAGAGTGATATTTTAAAAAAAACTAGCTTTTTTCAGAACTTTTTTTCTACAAGATTTCTAAACATTAAAATAAAAATTCTAAAGTCCTTAATTTGGCATCAAATTTCCTTTGGAAATCTTATTGCCTTATCTGTTGTCCTCGTTATAACCTCTGTCCTGGCCATTTTGTGGCTCTGGCAGCTCTTTAAGAATAATCAAGATTGTGAGAGCCGTGGTGGGGGAGACTGTCCAGAGGCATGGCACCCCTCAGTAACAACACACTTGGGCCAGGAAGACCGGGCTGAGTACTAGGATATCCAGGATCCCTTGCTACAAGGAGGCTATCCAACTGATCAGGGATGGGGAGGGGAGGGGAATTGGGGAATCGGGATAACAACTCATTGTTTGCCCACTAAATAATGTAACTCATTATGGACAATAAATATATATTAAAAAAACAAATTAAACTTATTTTGACTTAAATGCCAACATATAGGAATAAATCTATTTCTTAGATCATAAATCTGACAGAATTTTTTGACCTTTGCCATACAAATAAATATTTCAAAATAACAAAAAAAAAAAAAGAATAATCAACATGTATGCTTTCCCGGGCCTCCATTTGCCTCTCCTCAGCTTCAGAGCTCTTCACTCGTGGGAACAGGGCTCAGCTTTGATGCTGAAATTTCAGGTAGGGTTCTCTGTCTCAATGCCTATTTTGACTTTTCAAAGAAAATCTATCTGGCATCTCCCATGTAAAATTGCTTTCTCTCCTTTATTATCCTCTATCCCTCCTTTAGTTTTGGAGTGAAAATGTCCTTTGGAGACCCCCATGTTAAAGACCTAGTACTCAGCTTGCCACTATTAAAGGTGGTAGAACCTTTAACAGGTGGAGCCTAGAAGGAGGATTTAGCCTACTGGAGCGTGTGCTCAGGGGAAATGCTAGGAACCTTTTGCCTTTGTTTTCTCTCACTTCTCAACAGCCACGGGTGAGTGATGTCTGTCACGTGCACTTCTGCTATGATGCATGTCCTCAACACAGGCCCAAATGCAGTGTGCCAAACCACTGCAGACTGCAACCTCTGAAATTATGACTCAAGGCAAATCCTTATTCCTTATGTACTTTTTCTTGGTGCTACCATGATTTATTTTTTAAAGTAATTTATCTATTTTTTTAAAGAAATGCCCAGTGACGATATGCACATGTATGTTAAACCTTGCATTTTCATTTATCACTAGCCACATTTGAAACTGAGATCATATGGATGTGCTTTAATACAATGGGACTAACTCCCTAGTAAGGACATTAGGGCAAAAACAACACTGATATTGGTTACTTTATTTGTGGGAATTCTTTATGTGCCCTTAAAACTAGTTTTTGTTAGACTTCTTGTATCTTATTACAGTACAAATGGATCTTTCCAAAAACTAGTTTTTGTTAGACTTCTTGTATCTTATTACAGTACAAATGGATCTTTCTGGAATCAATTTTAAGTTGGCAGAGATATGGAATATTTATTTATGATGATATTAATTGTTGTCAAGGACAAAAATCTCTAGGAATTTTCAAATGCTGTTCATGCAATGCAAATTTTTTTTCCAGCCACTTCCGAAAGGTACTTGTTAAGAATTAAATTTATTTGTAATTCCTGTGACCTAGTATTCTACATATACTAAATTCAATAAAAATGAACTTGTATATGGATGGGAATTTATTAAGGAGAATTCTAAATTCAAGGATGGTCTGGACTACAGAATGAGTTACAGGCCAGACTAGAATGTAGAAGACAGGGCTAGGAATATAGTTTAGTTGCAAAGGAATCACCGAATTTGTCAAACTTGCTCAAGGTCCTAAAATCAATCCTCAGCTTACACACACACACACACACACACACACACACACACACACACACTCACACACACACACACACACACACACTCACACTTAAAATAGTGAAAAACTGAAAATATATCAAATGTAGAGATTATAAATAAATTGTATAATATTCATATATTGAACATCATATGACAAAGCAAATAAATAAGCCACAGTTGCATGTAATGGGTTAATCTAATGCAATGGTAAGTAAAATAAGCATTTAAACATAAATGAAAATGATTCCCATTATAGAGTTAAAAGCCAATCTGATATGCTATGGTGTTAATCAAGAGAGTGGATATGTTTGTGAATTTAAGTGTTGTAAACAATTTTTTAAAACTTGCCTTAAAACAATAGACACTAGCAAAAGGGGGAATTGGAATGTTTACGGGTGGGGGGATAAGGGAAGGCAGAGGGGACGCAGGAAAGGGGCAGAAGAATGAGGGAGGTGAGTGAAGGGAAGGGACCATCAGAACAAATATGTATGAAAATGTGAAAATCCAACCCTATTACCAGGTATGCTAACTTAAAAATAACTACCAAAACAAAAATAACAAAATACAACGATCAACATTGATTTTCCCATGGTATGTTTGACTCAAGAATTGTGGAGTAGCTATCTTGGCCATTTGGGGCTCAGTACACCCCACACTGTTTCATTTAAAATGCCAGGCAGAGAGCTTTAGTCATCAGAAAACTTCAAGCAAACAGGTAAACACACTTCAGAGTAATTCACCCCAGGGATTTGGACAGGAGGCCTTCATATTTCAATGGCTTCGTCAATACTCCTGGCCAGAAGGTAGGAAAGGGTGATTAGAAATAAGAGTATGGAGAGGGAACTGTAAGGTGCTTGGTTTCCCAAGTAAGAATATACTATGTAATCTACTATATTCTTCACTTCTGTAAAAATTTTCATGTGCAAGTTGTATTACAACAAAAGAGTTAAATATCTAATCCTAATTTGTTCAGTTTCATACTAAAATAGCTATTTGGAGAGATACTTTAAAAGAGATACACAGAATAAATATAAGGTGAAGTATAAACAAATTAATCATGTAAATGTGCCATTTCTCAGTTGCAGCACTGTTAGTTTCTAAGTCTATAAGAACATAACATACTTTCGTGTGTTTTTATAATAGGTTATGAGCAAGGTAGGTACCAAGAGTTGCTCCAATTTATAAAAACATATAGATGCATTCATTTTTTTTCTGTACTCAATCAGCTTGGTTATATAATCAAAGCATTTTTTTTCTTAATTCTGGGTACATTGGTTCCTTGATATATCTGCTGCCTAAGATCCCTCAGAAAAGGATACATTTTACAGAAGTTCTATGGTCCTGACAGAACTGTTTAGTACTGAGAAGTTGTGGTGTAGTGTAAAATATTGGGGACATAAACCAGGATTACTCTGTACCCTGGAGTTATCACACAATTGCATTCTCTGACATCTGAATCTTCCTTCGAGTTCTGCTCTGAGAAGTGGACAGATAAGCGTAGTCCTCTCTTGAATATGGAATACATAGGAAAGCCACATCTCAACAAATTCCCTGACCATTCTTAAAATCGGAGCTCCCTTCCCACTTGAGCTAACAAAGATATTCTTAACAACTGAAGCTTAAATACTATTTGTCTTTCTGTTTCACACCTTGCTGCTTTGTAAAGTTTGGTAATTTCTTATAAGATGACTGTTTTTGGTTTCACTAATTTGTGACAATATAAAAATGATGGGGTACATCAAAATTATGACAGAGTATATTTTGGTGGAGCCCAATTTCTATATGTAAAATCCATCACATTCATTTTCATACAATTCTGAACTGAAATGAAAGTTAATATATGGTAATCAGAGCTCCCCTCATGAGGACACTTATCTTGAGAATACCACTTTTATCTAAGTGTTCATTAGCACAGGTAATACATGTGATATTCTTTCCAAAATAATCATGCATTAAAAAAAACTATTCTTGAATCAGGATACGAATGTGCGTCACCTGAATTAGCTAAAGAACATTTTTAAAGAATCTTAAAGTTCAATTTTAAGCAGGTGCTGGGATTTTATTAATTATTTCTTACTTGATACTAAAGAATCATCTCTCTTTATCAGGCAAAGCTCAAAGAATTCTTTGAGAAATTTGACATTTGCAGATTATAAATAGAACAGGCGAACACGACCAGGACATTTCTGTGACTCTCAGCTGAGTTATGAAGAGAGGGGTTATGCACACTAATAGTATGATTATCAAAATTGTTTCTGATTATATATAGTATTGAAAATGGGTCTGATGATTTCTTAGCCCGCACTCTACCTTAGGGAAATGGAAATAGATGAAAAGATGTACAGCAGTTAAAAAAGATCAGGATGCCGAAAGAGCAGTTATCATTATTATAGTAAATTTGGTTCAGAACATTTGAAGATGAGCCTGAGCACTTGGTTGATAACCACTGCCCTGAAGAAACCCACAAATGATTTCTCTTGGAAGTAGGCGAGGGAAGATAATTTCACAAGGACCTTTCGGATGATAGTTAATAGGCTTCTCAGTCCATCATGATGCCCATGCAGATGGAGTGAACAAATCCCTGAAGTGGACTTGTGAATTCGAAGGGTCACAAGGATGTTGCTGGTAAAAAAGCTGTCCTCTATGTTTGTGTATTTTCTAGGTAAGGCCATATGTATAGGTGCAAATTGCAATGGTCAATGCATGTGTCTCCTTTACTTAGCGAGTAAAAAAAAATTCCTTAGTGTGTATTTGATCATTGATATTGATATCTGTGAGATGAAATATTACTCAAAGAAATGGTAAAGTATTTTCATATAAATAAAATTTTTATTTATATTCCCCCCCCCTCTCTCTCTCAGACTTGTATCCCATAGTCAAGGCTGGTTTTGAAATCTCTATCTGATGATGACTTTTGGTCTTCCTGCCTCCATTGGGCAAGGGGTGAGATTAAAGGCATGTACTGCTATATATCTAGATAGTTTAAGTTTTTATTTGTGTATATTGATTGTACATAGTTTTGTCTTTCAAAATGAAATTGTCTTTCAAGTCTACCATACATTGTGAGCATTTGACTCTATTTACCTTCTCTCTCATCTCCCTCCACCACCAGTCTCATCCCTTCCCCTCTACTCCCAGTTTGTGTTCATGTCATTACACACACACACACACACACACACACACACACAAACACACACAAACACACACGCACACACACACAAAGACATCTAAGACTCACAGATGAGAGAAAACACGTTCTATGTCTTGTTGTATCTGACTTTTTCATATACTATGATGCTCTTTGGTTGCAACCATTATCTAACAAACACCATTCATTCCAGCCTATCAGTATTTATACTTTGTATGAGTTGTGTGTCAGTTCACATGTATAAATCATAGCTCAGCATAATTCTACTTTTAAATTTTCATTTGTGACCACGTATGTGCTTGCGTATTTCTATTGAGTAATGTGAAGGTTTTTTATATTAAGCTGACCGATGCTCTTTAAGTGCAAGTGGGAAGATCAAGGTCAGAGAATTTACTATAATAAATTAGAAATAGATATTGAACTATCATTCATACTGTCTGTGTTTGGCTTTATTTAGCAGCTAAATGCTGTAACTTTTCAGGAAACTAAGTATTTCAGCACTAACTGGCAATGCTAGTCAGAAATTAGAAAAAAAAAATCATAGTATTAAAAGACAGAGGGACTTTAAGGCGCAGCATCTTACATTTGAATCCTGGTTACAGCCTTTCTTTGCTATTTGGTTTTGGTTCCTAGGTTTCTTTCACATGTGTAGTATGAATAATGGTGACAACAGCAGCTACCTCATAGGATATGGTATGATTCAGAGATAATGAGTTCAAAGATCATAGCATGGTAGGTGATGCCCACTAAATTATGTCTAGCTCTCAGGAATGATTATTCTTTCTAGGTTCATAAGTTTCATTAAAAGTCTAGTAGTGATGGTGGAGGAACTTCCTTCCCCTGTTTCCACCCCAAGTAGCTGCTTTGCCAACCTGTGTCACTGTTTACAGGAGCAAGCAGATTATAAATGGATTGCAGTGAGACATTCCCTGTGCCTGAGAAATGATTGAGAATAGACTTTGAGGTTCAGTCTTCACGATTCATCAATTCTGACTCATTTTCTTAGACAGAATTAGCCACCTGGAAGAAGAATGGCACATTAAGCCTTCAACATTTGGTATTTCAGGGCAGTTTGGAAGAGTTTGTTCAGATAGGCATGCCAGGATTAAAAATTAAAATGAAACTTTGAGTTAGTCAGTGAACATACACAATTCCAAAAGGCAATCTTGGTGATTCATAGAAAATCATGGCAGGTTTATAAGACATCATTATCAATAAACATTTATAAACATCAACGGGAGCGAAGACCATACCTGACACTGGAAATTAGTGAGTGATTGCTTAGCTGGGTTTCACTCTGGTTCAGGAAGCTTGGCCATGCATTGATGCAGTAGTGGGTGGTGATGGGGAAAAAAGTCTCAATAATGTTTCATGATGACCATTGGAAAACATAGGACACATAGTTTCACATGGTTGATGGAGCAACTAGATATGTATTTTCCTAAACTTGATTTTAATTTAATTCATAAACATATGAATTGTTTCAGTGGGCACTTTAAAAACCTTGAAGATAATATTTTTTCAATATTTTCTCTTCTACTTCTTTATACCATTTGATTTACAACCATAGCCATAGACATGTACCCATAAGACCATGTGTGGGCTAGCACACACATATCATATAGGAGAGAAACCATGAGTAGTTTTCTTTGGAAATAATTCAAGACGTTTCTGGACACAGTATGATAATTGAGATATCAATCAGCACGAGTGTTAATGAGTTAATACTTTTATATCAAAAAGGACTGTGGTGCCATTGGAAGGAATAGACTAGGAACTGTTACTAAACTATCACTCATTCTATGCTTGGCTCTTCTGCAGCTATGTGCTATAACTTTAGGAAACTAAGCATTTCAGCATTGACTAGCAGATAAGTAATATTAAAAGAGAACCTTAGCTGTATCACTACTCTACGTGGAGGAGAAAACAGGCGCCTTAGGTTGGTGTGGAGTTGGATTTAGTAAATATGAGGGGAGACTTGCAGATTCGCATTTCCAACCATCTCTCATTTGATGCTTTGGCTTATAATTCCTGAACCATATTGCACGTCACAAAGCCCTGGACAAGCATATCTTAAAAGAAAAACCTGAAATTCAGGAAAAGATATGCTTGGCTGATACAGAAATCTGATTGGCACAAATTCCAGAACCATGAGAAAAAGAAGGAGTTTTAATTACTGTCCTTGAGCAAAATTTTTATTCTAGGGTATTCATCATTATAGTCAAAATTATTCAATTTTTTAAAAATCTTCGTCAATAGTGCAACTTAATTTATAACACATATATGGTCGGATAAGTATACTGAAAGGTTAGCCCTGATCTGAAGACAACTGAAGTGTATTGCTTTTATATTTTCTTGCTAATTTACCTAGGAGGTTGCATTTTCAATCTTATACTATCTGATATATATATATATATTAAAATTTTAGTATCAGTTATTTACTGTTAACATTTTGGAAAATGTTAGATATTGTTTATCTTTTACATACTGTTTCTTTGTATCCTGGGACCTTCCTACCAACAGAACCAGTTTGAGTGCTAAGGCATATTTGTCCCATTGAAGGGAACATATAGATGAATATAAAGGCAACAAAGAGGAGAATTCTTCACTTTTGAGCTCACAGGTAGACTTTTATAAATCTATTGCAAAGACCATGCCTGGAAGTCGAAGGTTTTTTGAGTTGGAATAAATAGAATTTATTCAGAGAGGACAGCTTTGTTTGAATTTCAAAAGATGGGCTCTGAATATCAAGAGGAAAACCAAGAGGATTCAGCCACAGCGTTTACACAATAAGCTGTAGACTGGGAACACTGGGGGGAATGATATGAAAGCATTGAGCACTAGACAGCTGGCAGGCTTGATTGGTGGTTGGAGATCAGAGGAAACAGGACTAGAACTCACAGGCTGCCTGGAGGCTTGGTCTGGGTAGGTGGTAGAGCCAGTTGGACTGAAGAACAAATGTAAACAGAGAGGTTTGGGGAAATTTGAAAGTCACAAAGGCCTGTGTCCCCTGTCATAGAGTGGAGGACTTGGAGACTTCATACCTCTTAGGAACATCTGTATCTAGAGAATCAGAAGAAAATGCTGAGGATGCCTCAGACACTAGATTGGGTGGTTCTTGCTCAAAGCCCTGACCTCTTGATGTGCAAGGAAATCAAGCAAGAATGATGGGGTTAGAGGTGGAGGGAGGCCAGCACCAGAAAAGTTGATCCTCTTAGAAAGAAGGCTGGGCAAGATGAGCTACAACATGGACAATGGGGACCATGAGGTCTGAGCCAGGTGCTCAATGAGAGAAATAACTCGTGAGAACATAACTTACATCCTGGAAGAAAGGAGAGGGAAACACATGGGAACAGGATGGTTAGGAGAATCCTCTGGGTCAACGTGAATTGCCTAAGTCCTTCTAGACAGATCAATATCTAAAGTAGAAGGGGCTTAGTCTGGCATGAATAGCAAAACCTAAATTATATTGTCATCATCTGCAATTGAGGAATTCACAATAATGAGCTAAATTAAGTTTATCCATGTAATAATAAAGCTTGCTTATGAGCCTGTTTTCTGTGCACATGCCATTTCATAATTTGGACAGTAAGATAATATCACTCCTCTTGTTACTTTGGGTACTAGGAAAAAAATACATTCCTATGGAATTTTGGAGTAAGAATCTATTTTAGGGATAATCAAATCTCATCATCATTTTTATAATGGGGGCATTTTTCCTTTGGAGCATAAAGTCTCAAATACTTAATGTGGCTCAAGAGAATCACCTAATCTGGATTCATGCCAGCTCTACAGCCCTGTCTTTCCTTGTTGCTCTTTTTTATTCCAAACTTATGTTCTTTTTGGCTTCTCAAATGTAACCTGTCTTCCTTACCTCCGTGCCATTTAGGAAATAGTTCTGTCTATAAGCTGTTCTCTTCAAAAAGTAAACCATGTCAAAATCAAGTCTCTTTGTTGAACTCAGAGTGCTTTACTAGACTTAGCACCATGGAAATTGAAATCTATGTAGATGTCTGTCTGTTGTCTCTCATAGGCTATAGGTTTCAGTGGCCCAGAGAGCACATCTGTTTTGGTCATTGAGGTGGCCTCAGTGCACAGACCTGATGTGTGGCCTTATGAGGAGCGAGCATGGAAATGAACAATGAGCTGATTTTTCACTGCATTTAAAGGTACAGGTTCTGATGAACCTGACCTTTCAAAGGACACTCAAATGAGAAGCTATTTTACTATAGTTTGGGGAGAGGATAGGAAAAATTCTCCAATAATGTGAGTGGTTCAAAATAAGCTTAGAACTCACTGGCTTAATCTAGTTTGAGAAGTCATTGCCTGAATCCCTACAGGCATAGCCTCCTTTCTGTATCTTCCCCTTCTCCTCATTCGTCAAACCGGATGTGATGAGAATTGTCAGTATGCTTTTAACACATCTCAGATAAAATGGCATACCTAAACCACACAATTTTTATTTATTAAAAGCAAATTGGTCTGTTTGGTTACTTCATCTGTGGTGATTTTTAGTTTTTATTTTTTGAAATATGAGTCTTCATTAGACTGCTGAGTGATTTTCATAGGGTTTACATCCTCACTTTAACAAAAAAGCCACAGGCTATTTTTAAAAAGATAGTTACTATGCCTGTAAATGTGAAACAATAAAGATAGCTATAAATATCACTAGGTAAATAAGAGAGGCTCAACTTGTACTTTTTTCTACAATATTATAGAATTTAAATTGTACTAAATTGGTACTAATTTGGTAATCTTAGCTTTGATATACTTCCAATCTTGAAATTCTGTCTGCTGCAGACTCGAGGGATATCACACAAGGTTTGAATGAAATGTGTTTGCAGCACAGTGGGAGAAAAGTTTTATTACACTCCCAATTTTCTCTTGTCTTTTGGCATGAACGCACTGGAACCAACCAAAACTTATCAATATTTAGTCTCTTTTCTGTAAAGAAGACAATTTTTAGAAAATAATTCAATATCAAGGTAAATAACCATACCTCTGGCTGTCTGGGTATATTTTAAACACTGTTGGAGAGGGTGAATGCTTCTTCTAAGAAAACAATATGGATGTCAGACAACTATTTTTTTCATAAGGCCTTATAAATAATAACTAATATTGTGCTAGGACAATAGAGGATTTTCTTGCTCTCCTCTGGGTGCCAGGTAGAATACTGGCTGCTAGCTCAGATTTATGACAAAGTATTATTTTTCTGCTAAAACAGATGGATTTGGAATTGACATTTTGACATCACAGGGAAATACATACTGTCTTTTCAAACACTCTTCTTGGAGACATCAGCAAAACAACTATTAAGTGAAATTCATGCCAGCAGGACTTCATTCTCCTTTTCTTATTTGAGTGTTTATTTGTTTGAATTGGCCATAGATGGGTTCCTAAGGATTTTAACTGTGTCAGAAATGATTTGATTTAAGTCAAACAGGAACAAAATCACACTTTGTCACCATTACCCAAGTGACTTCTTTTGTTGGGGATGGGTGTATGCTTTTACAGACAAAAATGCAATAAATTTATATAAGCATCATTGATTTAAGACCAGAAAATGACAAAGGGATACCTACTAGTTATAAGTATCAGCAAATTAATTTTTATTTCCACAAATGTATATATTGGAATGAGGTACAGAGTTTGAAAATAATACACACTATCTAGATAGAGATTTTAATAAATAATCCCTATTCTTGTCATATATTCTTAGAGATATTTTAATTGTGATTGAAGAAATATTTCCCAACCGATATTATCACAGTAAGTATATTATGTGTGTGTATCCAGTGAAGACAAAGATTGTTGTATTTATTGTATAGTTTATGTAATGAATAGTATTCAGATTTATCTTATTTTTTCATATTTTTTGAAAGCAAGCCCATTGTTATCTTTCAATCAATTCTCAGGTCAGTTTCAGCATTTTTAATATGTTACATATGAATCACTTCTGTAATGAGGTCATTTCTCTGAACATTGTGATACTCTTCTTGAACCTATTCCCTCTGGCCTTGTCTGCATTGTGCACACTTACCCCCGACCACTTAAGTCATTACAGTAAGATGTACATAGATGAGCTTTTTTTTTCTTTAGCTCCTCTGGAAAGAAGTCTTTCTTGTAATTCTACCTCTCTAAAGGAGTCAAATAGCATTGCATTCTCATTTGCATGCCTAATAATTTCTCTCAGTCTTGACTTATTTGCTGTAGCACCCCTTGCCTCTCCAATATAGAACTAGAGCTGATAAGTAGTGCTGTTTCCCTAGGGCTGTGTCACTGAGCCTGGGTATGGTAGGTGACACACTCGGTGCCTGCATCATCGTCATATGATTGACACTGCAAAAAGTTGAGAATTTCATCAAGAACTTCATTTGAAAAGCTGATTATAAACTATATTAGATTATTCTTAAAACATGTTTCTGAATATTGTGGATTCCTTTTGGAAAACAATTTCTTAATATCCACTTTTGTTGAAACCAGTAAAGTGAAGGGCAGAAAGTTGATTTGTGTGTTAGATTTCTCTTTATGTGAAGAGTCCATGTTTATAGTAACCTCACTGAAAGATATAAAAGTAAATATACTAAGTAAATGTTCTTGAAAAGTTTGAGTATTTTAAAATTGCCCAGTTGTATAATTTAGACTAAAAATTCAAATCTACCTCATAATTTAGTCAAAAGAAAGACATTGCCAATTATATTGACTTCCTAAAGAATGACATCTATTTCATAAGAACTGTGTCATTGTAACCAGCCAGTTATGGACTCCACACTTGAGGCACATTCCATTTCCAAAGACTAAGATTCCCAGGATAACACTGAAGATGACAGAATGGGGAACAGACTTTCTATTTTCTTCTGGTTTTAAAGAAGGCAACCCATTGACTTACTAAATTAGTATCTAGCCTGTCTTCTTTTCTTTCCTATAATGCTAAGGGGATGCTTTAGACTCATTGGAAGTAAATACTGCAAAAGAACTTACCTAGGCCCTGGTTACTGACTTGTCTGAAACAGAACCTTAATCTTCCCCATAGCAAATTACACTAAGTGAATTTCTTCCTTACTTTGCACTACAAAGGATAAAAGAGTTTTGAGACTTATCATAGCTGTCACCATAGGCTTGGAAAGCTTCCCAGGTGATGTATCCTGTGTGTTTGTGTTGAAGGGGTATCTTAAAAAAGATTTTTTTAAAGGGAGACTAGAATAGAACCTGAGTTATTGCAGCCTGTACTTCCAAATTTTAGCACATTCTATAATTAATTTTGAGGGCTGTAAGCGAGATCAGAGTTACAGTGGAGGGATTGGTTGTCCAAGCTTACTTAGGGAAGAGTCCTGCAAATCCAGGGATGCATGCTGAACCTTAGATTTAAAATGATTCACTAAGAGAAACAGTTTGGTTAAAAGTTATTGGAGAGAAAAGTATCAACATACATATATCTCAAAATTCAAGTTTCCCCTATCATCTGAAGTGCTCTCAATAAAGCATGGTATTTTGGAACAGAGAATTTCATGTTCTCAGGTTTCAAAAGACCTTATATAGTTATTAATATTTTAATATTTAATAACAATTGAACCACTCAATTTATTTCCTCTACTTGGAGAAAAAGTAAAAGTAAACACCTTTTTAGAAGACTTCCTTAGTATACTCTCTTCAGTATTTCCTCACTTTAGGGAGTCATGCTATAAGATTTTCTTTTCAGTTTGTTCTAAATTTCAAATGATGATTTGTTAATGGATTTATCATTGATTAGAGCTTCCACAGGGTATGCTGGGAAGGTGTCATCATTTTCAATAGTAGACTCTGATTTGAATCTTAAAATGCTAGAAGAGAATGAAGGCTAAGGAATGTTTAATTGAAAGAGCCAAGGCAAATCCAAGATTTCCACAGAACTAATCAATGCACGGTCCATGATTTGCACATGGGCCACTTCAGTCTATATCCTATCATTCCTTGCAGCTCAAGGAGGCCAGATGCCTCCTAGCAAGGAGTAGAGTACTTTTTTATATCTTTATTATGAATAAGTATATACATTTTATGATCAAATCTTATGAAGGTGTCCCCATTTCCCTCCTCTCTGTCCCCTACCCACTGGGGTCCTTCCTTGGTGCACATTCTGGATCTGTCCATAGGTTAGGAAGATCAGGCTCCCCATGCCTTTGAAGAGCACTTTGTGTCTTTCGGACACAGCTCGAGTGGTGTCTACTTTTGGTGAACTAAAATGACGAACCCTACAGCCATATAGTAAGCGCTCCATGATTCCCACTCCTGTCCAGAAAGTGGCAAAAGTGTGTTCTGGGGCTGCCAATCTTACAATATTTCACAGGCAGGTCTGCTGATGCTCAGTGATGATGAATGCAGGTCCCTCCTCCTCCCACCATGCATGTTTCCTCCTTAAGAGTAGTTATCTTTCAGTAATATTGCTCAGCATGAGGCTGAGGAGCTACTGAGTGAGATGTGAGGTAGATAAGTTTCCTCCTCATATTTGATCATTATTAACAGATGACATCATTACAGCTGACAATAAGGTTCCAAGGGGCTTGTCTGAAATCACACAGTTGGGAAAATTATTGATAATGGAGCAATGGGGTAGCCATTTTATCTCTACAGAAAAGCTAGGAGAAGGTCTTATCCCATGTAGATGCTGAGATTCAGAGAAGATAATGAACTTGACCAAGGTCAAAGTCATTAAGGAGAACTAATGAATAAAACAGAAATAATAATGCTAATGGTCAAACTGTATTTATTGTGTGCTAATCTCATTGAATATTGGTAGTTCTAAGAAGTAAGAAGTCAAAGAAATAAGTCCTATAGATTAAGTATGTTGGGATGGAGACACTGAGTTAGCAGGTATTTATGGAGCCCTGAGTGTATGCTAAGTACCCTACAATTTTATCATTACATTATGACAAAAAGAATAGAAAAAGTTGTCTCAGTTTTGTGAATGAGGAAGGCATAGTTAGAGTGCTTTATTTGATCAGCTATTTGACAGAGGACAGTGCTTTGCAAATGAATTCTCTGTAAATTCACATATTGATAAAAAAACTTAACACAATTATGTCTTGATGCAGAGTCATTAAGAATCAATTAAATGAGGTCATGAAGATGGAGCCTGTGTCTGATAGGACTGAGGTCGTGTGATGTGACTGTCTATCAACAATCCTACCTAGAAACCACATCATCAATGCATAGAATTAAGAAGAATGTTCTTTAGGAGGTTGTTGAGATCAGGCTGTTCCCTGGTCTTAGTTATTCCATATTGTGTGAAACAATGGATATTTAATAGATGACTGACCCTTCAAAACGTTACTCCATTTAGGTCTCAAGTACAGAGGCAGGATGACTCTCCACCTTGGTGGACATGTAAACACCACCATCCGTCTGGCACCACCCACAAGGCACAGGCTGATACATGTCTTATTCATAAACAAATAAAGGTGCCACCTTGTGAGTTTCTGAAAATAAATTGGTACTGCAGAAGCTCATGGGTGTATTAACATTATATCATAAAGGCTCAAGAACCTGCAAAAATAATCCATGAGTATACCTGCACCTAGACCCCATAAATAAGAGGATAATTAGCACCTCAATGGAACAGCCCCTTTGAACTATCATCTGAATATCAAGAGCCCTATAAACTTGAATGCTTGTCTCATATCTGACCCTCAGCTTGACTCAGAAGCAGAGGCAGCAGCAAGTCCTCTGCAGAGCTCTGGCTGCCTGACTCACCTAGGGACTCTTGTCACATCTCCATCAACTTCCCAGCTTCTCATACTGAGGCCTCTATAAAACTCCTCAAATTTTAGCCTTTCTGCAACCCGCATGTAAACATATACATGCATTATCTGTGGGGTCTGTAATGTGTGATCTGAGAGTTAATATTCACATCTCAGATTGGGATAAAAGAATCTGGATTTGCCTTGGAGGTCCATCAAAACACTTGGAACTTTTCTGCGAATTGCTGCCAATGAAATTGTAGTGTCTTGTGAATTTGTGGTTAATCAATAAATTCTGATTTCATGGAAAGCCACAAACGTGTTTGTCTATGGTTCTGGCGCAACAGTGGTGACTAAGTCCTGAGGACTTAACTCTCATGCATGGTGTGGAAGACCTCACACACAGGTTTTGAAATGTTCTTACCCTTTTCATCTGCTCTTCCATGTGAGGATACATATCCTATGGGGATGAAGTCACAAGCTGTAATCTTGGAACCAGAGAGCCTCGTTACACCTGAACCTCTTCATGCTGGACTCTAGACTTCTGAGACGTCAGGATTTGGAGATACTTCTATGTGTATAAAGTGAGCAGCCTGTGGTATGGTTTCATAGCAATGCATGCAGACTAATGTAAACAGAAAAAAAGAAAAATCTCTAGATGTTGTGTGAGAGTACTGCTGAGAAGCAGTTCTGGGACAGTAACACAAACCTTCAAAATAGCCTCATAAGAGACTTTGTGTCTCAGAATTTCAGGCTCTAGAACTGTGAGAAATGAATTCCTTTTTTTGGCAAGTCTATGAAGTTTTGTTATGACAGCCTGTGCTAGTTAATACAACCACACAGACCACAAGGTTGATAAATGTAAATATAAGTACAGCTATAATAATAAACCAATCCTAATCATGCCCTCGCTATGTTCCAACTATTATATCATCATGAACATTATATCAATTATGTCAATGTTATGTCATTATGGAAGAAATTCAAGAAACTTACCCAGTGCCATATACACTCAAGTTACAGAGTCAGCATTTGAACTCAGATCTCTGCAGATCATGGTCTCTCTATGGGAGGAGATGGTATTGAATCCTGAAGGCATCCATCCTGGACAAGAATGAGGATCATTTGAGGACAATCTCTGAGGTACTCACGTGATGACATGAACACTGGCAGCTTCCGTTGCACCAACCACCACATGCCTTCAACAGGCTGCTGGCCAACTTCAGGGATCTGGTGCACTCTGTCCAGGGTGGAGGGTGAGTTTGAGGACAGAGTGCAGAGGATGTCAGGGCAAGGCTGAGCAGCTAAAAATCATGCATGCAGCCACTGCACTAATGTAACACATAGAAAGAGCCTCGGTCTCACATCGATGGTTTTGAGACTTTACAGTTTTCTGTGGTACCCTATCTCTAGGCTCCTATCCCCCTTCAGGTTAGTGCAAGCTTATTTCTAGGCTTCCGTCCCTGCAGCATAGAGAATGACCTGCTGCATGAATCAGGGACTGGAAGAAGTCAAAGGCTGAGGTTTGGCTACTGATCTCATGGGGGGGATTCAGAAGGTGGGGCTATAGTAACTGAAAGCCCTGGGAGGATTGGGAGTATTGCTTTTCCCCCTATTTCTAAGGGTTCAAACCAGAGCAGCCATGAGGGCATTTTCCAGGTGGAGCAAAGAAATAAGGAGGGGTCCTCCTGCTGCACAAATCCAGGAGACACTGTTGGTCCTATTTACTGATTGAAAGGTGTACTCCAAAGAAAAAACACGTTTGGCGAAGTTTCTTAGCCTCGATTATACCTTTTATACTTAGCCCTACTAACCAACATAGAGGATGTAGCAGCTACTTCTACATTGTTGGGACAAAGCAAACAATGAGAAGCAGCTGATGGGAGGGGATGTTTGATTTGAGCTTTTATTTAGAAAGGAAGTCTTACTGTGGCGAGGAAAACATGTTGGAGCAGAGGTTGACCATCACATCTTGTCACATCAGCTGGGAGGAAGCAGCAAGAGTAACCTCACTAGCTAACACCCAGGAGAACGTGTGTTCCCAGTGATATACCTCCTCCAGCAAGGTTCTAGCTCCCCAAATCTCCACTAGATGAGAATCAAGCTTAATCACAAACACATGGGGCTATGGGAAGTTGGGGGCAGTCTACATTCAATTATCTCAGAGGGTCTCTCCTTGCTGGGAGTTAACTCAGAGGCAGATGATTTGATCAGGCATGGACGTGAGACAGAACAAGTTATACCACTTTGGGAATATTGCATTTGGATCCAGTCAGACTTAGGTGTGGAGCCCTTTTAGTTAGAATCTTAACTTCTCTGTGTCTCACACTTCCTCAATATGTCCCATGAGGGGAGAAGAAATCACAGTGTGTTTGTAGCGATTAATGAAAGTCAAACAAGACCTTAGTATAAATCTGACACCCAATAGGTGTTCAATACATGCTGTTCTTTCTACATCTAAAACTAGCAAACAAACACACAGATCTATCAAAAACAATCTCCCTCTTAAATATTTAAGAATTATCCACTGTGAGGAAATGAGGTTCAGAATATAGAAAGCAGTTCAGCAAAATCTCCCTGAGGAGTCTACTGGTCCTTGTTTTATCCAAATTAATGCAGAATTTCATATGCAATAAGGTGTGTGTGTGTGTGTGTGTGTGTGTGCGCGCGCGCACACACACACACACACAGTAGTTGTTAATAATTATCTGCTCATTGTAGTGTCTTATTTAGAAAGACAATAGGAAGTAGCATTTTCATGTTAGTTTTCAGAACCATGAGTCAATTTGATGAGAAGACATTAATCTGAAGGCTATCAAACATGGGTAAATTCATAAAACCCACAGATAGCAAGACATGTGCTCAGGAAAACAGGCACTCATGCTAAGAGAATTAGGACTCTGACCCATAAAGAGTCAGTTCACGAGGACCTGGAAGCATTGTGCATATTAATTAGTTGATCAGAAAATGACAGAGTCTCTAAAAAGGCTAAAGAAACACAAAGAAGAAGAAAATGGTATTATTTAAGATAAGGAAACATTCTTTACAGATTGTTTCCAGAAAAAACAACAGACAAGTTTATCCCCAATTTAGACACTGACTACTTTCAATCAGTGTTCAGTGATTTCATGTAATAAAATTTTCAGAACAAAAGTAAAGGAAAATGGAAGGATGTGTTCTCGGTGGTGGTGAACATTTCACCTCAGTGTCCTTGGCAGTACCACACAACTATTTATGTCTGCTGTTTTTAGACTGTATCTAACAGCGTTGTGGGGTCTCAGATATTCCCTGCCCTCTTTCATAGGTTCCATTAGTTCAAAGATACCTTAACGTTAACACTAAAATGTTATTGGCCTCTGTCACAATGTTTTTTCCCAGTTATACAGCGCAGTTTTCTCAGTCTTAAGAGGTATCACACACCCTGAATGTGAGTGCAGATGTCTTCTACATATGAAAAACACCAAAGAGATTTCTGGAAAATATAGATCAATTTCATTCTATGTTTCTGTGTCATTTTTAAGTACTATTTTTTAAATGTAAAAATCTATCACTCCTTTATGGTATGATGGGCTTATTTCTCTTTACTTATAATCAGTTAAATACTTTTAATTATTCTGAATTTTAATTTCAAATATGGCAAATGTAGGTTTTATAGTTTTGGGGATTAACTGAGGGCCTGATGTATGCAAGAAAAAATGTTTTTCTACTGAGCAACATTCCCAGAACATCAAATATATTAAGAATTAACAGAAAAAAAACATCATCACCTAAAGCTTTAGGGGCCCTTGATAATTTTTCAAGATATTAAAAGATTAGGAAACCAAAAAAAGCTCGAGCAACTCTGTATTAAGGAAAAGTGGCACTTCTTGTCTTCCTTTAAGGAGTGCTTTACAAGTGGTCATCACCTCCTCATCTCCTCCTTTTGGGAGCATGGAAAGCATGCATGTCTTTATAGTTTGTATGTCAGCAGTCCACATGACTAGCTCTAAGAGTGCCATGTGAATTAATGACACCTGTCACTGGCGTGTCAGAACATTTGATGACTCCTTCGGAGGGGCGGGGAATAGTGAAGCACACTCTTTTTCTACCATTAAGAAGATGGAAATACGTTTTACAGAGGGTGCTGGGATTGAAGCAGCTCACATTATTGAACCAATCCTGGGAGGCAAATTACTCTAGAGATCCAGCTGGATTGGTATTAGACCCACTGTGGGAATAGAGACTCTTAGAGTGGGAAATCCCTGAGGTTGGGAGGCCGTTTGTTAATCTTGTGCAAACTCTCCTTTCTTAGCCTTCACTAGGAAACTCAGTCCAACAAATTTGGAAGATCATTACCCTGAGAGTAAGAGAAGGCTTTCGTTTATTATTTTTGATTCTTTAATAACAATTATAAGAAATAGCAGGCTGGAGAGATTGCTCAGTGGTTAAGAAGCTTATCTTCAAAGCCTAAGGGCCAAGGTTTGATACCCAAGTACCCACATTAAAAAAAAAAAAGATACACAAGGTGGTGTATGCATCTGGAATTTGTTTGCAGTGACTAGAGGCCCTGGCACACCCATTCTTCCTCCTCTCCTCCTCTCTCTCTCTCTCTGTCTGTCTCTCTCTCTCATAAATAACATAAATTTTTAAAAAAGAGTGAAAAGAACTAGCACTGGGCTCCATGAAAATGCACCTAATATGGATAATATGGAAGTCTTTATGCCTATGGAACATAGGAGTTGAGTGGTGGCTTTAGTTTTCATTTTAAGTATTTTGGAAAACGTGGTGCTCAAGACAACAATTATGTATATTTGTGGAAAGCAGTATTGTACTGTGCATTTGTTACCTTACTCAATCATAGTAATTTCATTATCTTTGTACAACATTTACTTCTGGGGACCAGGGTTAAACACAGTGACAGCAATAGTCTTCAATGTCACCATTTACCTTAGAAACAGGAGGTGAGGACAGGAAAAGAGCACAATTTGCAATCGAGCTGGATGGGCTGCACATGCAAAAGCTGTCTAAGATGTCACTCCATGCAAATTGAATTCAAGGACACATCAACAATATCTTTTACTGTGTCCATTTTGGCTTCATTCCTGAGATACTGGGATTGGCCAACATATGCAAATCACATGAGCATCTCAATAGATGTAGAAAATATTTCTGGCAAAATCTAACATTCCTTCTTAATAAAAGCCCTGAAGAAAGTAGAAACAGAAAGAACATATATCAATATGATTAAAACTATATATAACAAACTTGTAGCCAACATTGGGAAAAAAATTCAAAGCATTTTACTAATATTGGAATAACACAAAGATGTCTATGATGTCCACTCTTATTATAATGCTTGACATCTTAGCTAAAACCATAAGATAATGAAAAGAAATAAAAGAAATTCAAGTAGGAAAGAAAGAAAAATATCCTTGCTAGCAGATGATATGATTTTATTCTTGAGACCCCAAAGACTGTACCAGAAAACTCTTTGATCTGATGAACTCTTTCAGCAAAATTAAAAGTATACAAAATTAAAATTCAAAGATTAAGATCATACCTATATACAAGTAAGAAATATACTGAGAAAGAAATCAGAAAAACAGCCCATTCACCAATCAGCCAAATTCAAAATTGCCTCAATCAATATGCCGGCATTCTACTTTTTATTTCACTTTTGGGTTTAGGAAGTCTTTGACACTGCAGATCCCTGTAGGATGTGCTTCCCTTTGTGAACCTGAGTTCAGTCCTTTTTATTCTTGCAACCACAGACATCTATGCTCAAAGTCTTTCCTGGATATACAACATATCCATCTTTACACATCCTTTTAAACATTATCATTTATTACAATTATTATTATGGTTATATTTTATAATACAAAATATTTGTTTTAGTAATGCATATTACTATATATCTATTTTTATGTTATGAACACAGTCATTTGTTTACACCTTTATAATGTGGACATAGGTCAGATAACTTCTGTATAATATTTTCATTTTATATTGTATCTCTCTTTGGGTTAATGTCTGCTGGGTCAAGAAACAATTTTAATAGAAGAGAACAAAATGTAAATTCAAGTTGATATCATAGTGTCAGTCAGTTCATCACCAACAAAAGTAATTGATGTTTCAATATAAATAAGATATCTGATATATACTATTATAAGACCTAGGAGTCACTTCCAAGGTGTCCAAAGATGACTTTCGGTAAAAGATAATCTTTAAACTGAGAAACTAATTTAATCAGTGGATAGTAAAAGAAGGAGTGAGGGAAGACAAGCAAGTAAAATGAAAAGCATATATGAAAAAAGAAATAGCACGTGTAGAGACATGACCAAAATGAAAGTTAAGGTGTTGCTCATAAATTGAGAGTACACTTTGGAACACAGGGGATTGCATTGGCCACGCTATAAAAAATGGATTCAAACTCTGCAAGACTGAGGTTACAGAGCCATTCTAATTACTTTGGCAAGGCAGAGTGTGTCAGCAATGAGAAGGCAAGAACTGAGAAAATCCGAAGATTATTATGAGTATTGATAATCATCAAACAGTGTCATTGGATTGGCAGTTAAATGTATGTAGATAGCATTCTCCAAATGAACGCCCAAGAAGAGGATCGGATTCTACATAATGTCTCAATTATTGAAAATTTCATCCCCTTCCCATTTCCTAAAGCTATTTTTTTCTTAGCAGTTACAAATAACTTTTATAGTTTATCATTGTTCACATTTGTTTGACTTCACTGGGATATAAGATTCATTGAAAAGACATTTGTTGAAGTTTGGATTGGATCTCAAGTTCTTGAATAAGATGTGTTCTTGCTACTGAATAAATATTCAATAGAGATTGGGTGACCAGCTGATTGCTTAAATGAGTTGGCAAGGATCATTACTTAATGAAGCAAGTTCAGTATTTGGATCGACTGGCTGTTAAGTTGCAGTGGGAAAATCCTTTGGGATTGTGCAGCAAAAGGAGATGTTAGAGAGAAAAGCCTGGAATTCCGGTGACATCTATGATGTAGAAGTTGTCATCAAATAGTAATCATTTAAATAATAAGAATGAGTTAACTACCCATCATGTACCTCTTGGTGATGTGCCAATTTGTGCATCTGGCTTTACGAGAGTACTGGGGAATCAAACCTGGGCTGTCAGGTTTTGCAAGCAAGAGCCTTTTAACTGCTGAGCCAGCTATCCAGCCCTTAAGTTATTCTTTAGTATATAATTTCTTCTTTGCCAGCAACAGCATGTGCTCGTTGTAAGGAATTCATTTTTGGTTTTTGATTACATAATGTGAATATTATAAGCAAAACGTTGAGGCACAGAGTAATATAAACATAGATTTATGAATATAAATTCAAATGGAGTCATTGACTTCAAATTCTTATTTTTAGAGTAAAGAAATGGTTCTTAAAATGTTTTCCCCTGTGGATAAAGTTACCTCTTTAAGGTATCAATTATTTTCTACTTTGAAATGAATGTTTACCCTGTCTCTGAAAACTCGGAGAGATCAGGAGCTAATCACTGAGAGGAAGAAGTACAGGGGTGGAACATGGATTCACCCTTTGGAAGGGGGCTGGGAAGACTGTCATTTAATCTGGTCCAGCTTCACCTTTCTCCTGAATGTGCTTGCAGAAGAAACTTCCCTTGAAAGCTTTTTTTAAAAATATTTTATTTATTCATTTTCAAGCAGAGAGAGAGAGAGAGAGAGAGAGAGAGAGAGAGAGAGAGAGAGAGAGAGAACCATGGCCACCACCTTGTGAGTCTGGCTTATGTGGGTCCTGGGGAATTGAACCTGGGGCCTTAGGCACTGGAGGCAAGTGCCTTAACCGGCGAGTCATCTCTCCAGCCCCCCTTGAAAGCTTTTAAAGGAGCAGTTTAATCCTCTTGCAAAACTGATGATGATTAGTATAACTTTCGCAATAACAAAATACGCATTATCTGTAAAAGCATTGTTCTTCATTGAATCTTTAGCAAGCAGTTTTAGCAAAGTCATAACCAAACATTACTCATTTCTTCCTGCTTTGAAAATTTTCCAACCCTCCTTCCAACAGGAATTGATTTGGTCCCATGGACCATAAGCATTGTGAATAACGCGATTTCAGATTCAAGCCCATTTCTTACCTCAGGCTTCACAATGAAAGTCACAACTTTAATAGAATAATTCATTTTGGAGAAGTAGGCAGCCAAGCAATCATGTTAGCTACTGCTATTTATTAATAATAAATGTAAAACACCAAGAAAGAATATCCATTCTTAAGTTAATCAGACAGTGTGACTTCAGGAATTACAACACAAAATCTTTCAGCTGTTTCTTGCAAACACTGGAGCATCAAGTTCAATATTGATTGAAAAAAAATCTATAAATACAGGCTTAGAATACACAATGAATGTCTTGGTGTCATCTGTATTTTATGTCAATGTATTCATATGGAGAGCTGAAGATATTTGTATCCAGGACAGTGTAATTTGTGGTTAAGGACTTGCTAAAATGAGCAAAATTATCTTCAAGTACCTGGCTCACAGTTATTCCATGTCAATTAGTGTTGTCTGTCCTGATCCATTCTCTTCTATGTGCCAAGAACTCAGGAAGGTCAGTGGTGTATCTAAGAGATTATGACAGCTGAATTATGGTTTCCAACAGGGTTGGCTTTTACACTACCTTAGAAAATGAAACCTCTTTTGATTTACAGTCACTTTGCATTAATATGCATTCTCTCTTGTATTTCACTTGAAATTAGGCAGGCCAGGTTTATACATCCCACATTACTTCTAGAGATGCCTACTAAATTACACATTTTAAACAAATCATTCTGACTAAGTTGACATCAGGTGCAAACAATGGGAGAGAATATGTGGGAGTCTCTGGAATTTCTGAGATATTAATAGCAATATTAAAGGAACTGAGAATGCTGTTTGATATGCTGGAGAAGACACATTTCTCTATAAGTGATCTTATATTCAGAAAAAAATTATTTAAAGACACTGAATCAGAAATAATTTGGGAAACAATTTTTCATTTTATGGTATGTTGATGAGTTTACATAAACATCATCCCAAACATATTTTTTTATAAAAAAAATCCATAGTAAAAGTCAACCAACTATTTTCTGTATGCAAAATGTATTATTTCCATTTTTAGATTGTCTTGTGATTTCTTGGTTTCTGTAGTATTGTTGGGCTTGTAGGGTGGAAGCTACATATCCCTCTGTATCCTCTTGCACTGTGAGTTTCAGTTTCTGGGAATAATATCAACTAAAGTCCCAAGGTTTCTTGTGTGCTTTGATACAGGTTTTTATTGTTTAATTTTTATTACTATTTATATTATTCTATGTATAAGTTCAAAGCCAGTCCAATTTTTTTGAATGACAGACACATTTAAAACACATCATTAAAACACACATATTTCAAGAGATAAGAATATGGTTCATATGACACCCAGAGTTAATTCCTAGTAAAAGAATGCTAAGTAAGATCTACTACTTTGTGTTGTCTTAAATCTAGGCTTTTGAGTGCAAGAAACAATGAAGTTTATGTTACCATATTTCTGTTATCTCTCAACGTTGCTCTAGGCATTGGAGATGCAAAGGTGGGTGCAGGAATGACTGTGCCTTTATAGTTACTACCATTTTATAAAGAATTCACATCTTCTCAGTATTGCCCATTGAAATTGACCCTGGATTGCTGAGTTTCTGTTGCTGCCTAAAACTGACAATTGTGTTCCATAAAAGATAACACATATTCAGAAAGAAGGCTTGTTTCCATACATAACATTGGTAGATGACAAATATAGGGGGAAATAGATCCTCAGGAAACTGCTTCAAGTGTCCCTTATCATGAATGGCCTGTCCTGGGCAGAGATTTTTTTTTTTAGCTCAACTAGTGATTCATACTCAGCAAACCAAATACTTCTCTCCAGGGTCCTCTATTTATCTGAATTCCATGGATTCAAGACTTCTTTGTAGTGTGTGGATCACTTAGTTTGAAGAAACTACATTAAGGAGGACAAAAATAATGTAGTTTTAAAGGGGAAAGAACATGAGGCTCTATTAAGAAGTAAACTCTCTCTCTCTCTCTCTCTCTGTATCTCTCTGCTTGAAAATGAATAAATAAAATAAAATAAAGAAGTAAAGAAAATAGAAAGAAATATAGTTATTTCCAAATTACCAAGTCCCATGGCACTATTTTCCCAGCCACCTGAATGAAATGTTGCCTGAAGTGTTTACAGTTGCTGTGGAGCATCAGAAGCCTCTTCTGGGAGACGAGTGGCTCCAGCAGAGTGCTGTTTCCCTCAGCAGGAAGCTTTTCCTCTTTCCTATTAGACAAATGCCTGCTTCCAGAGGTGGGCTCACCATGATGATTGCCCCTGTAGCCCTCAGAAGCGTGCTCCCCGGAGCAAGCAGACAAAGCAGACATAGGCCTCCACCCATTGGTACAGCAGCCTGCTGCCTGCCTCCAACTTGGTCCCTGTTTGTCTTATTTTCTCTGTATTATACCCTTCCCTTAACCTTGGCCTATGTCTATCATGTAACATATTCAGAACAATAAACAAGTTGTAATGAAATAAACAAAACATCCCCCCTTTAACATTCAACAGTCCAAAATTTAGTGCAGTTACTCTTAATTGGCAATTAGCATTTGATTTACCTGTGGTTGTGTGAACCGTGGCTTCTTAAATTTCACATTCTTGTTGTCTGAAGAACAGAATTAAAAGGAGGCTGAGGCAGGAAAATCCCTTCAACCTAGGACTCGAGACCTGCCTGAATAGCATACTGTGACCCCATTTCAAATATTGAATATATTGATTCTTTCCATCACTAATTGGTGGGGATTAAGTCAATATCTTGAAATTATTCTCCTTGAGATTTGGTTAAGTCTTCAGGCGAGTATCCTTGAAAATACAAGAGATGGCATTGGCAATGCCTAGTAATAACGGAAGGTGACAGATAGCATTGCATAAGTATAGCATCTAGTATGATTATACTTGGGAGAGGGGACACTGGGCTGAGCAAGTGAGACTTAGTTCATGGACTGAGTAGAATAAGTAGGGAAGGACAGCATATGCAAAAGGCAAAGAGGCATGAAATAGTAATATTGTGACAGTATTCAAGTATATATAGAAGATCCCAAATCACATAATGAATGCATATATGACCTTTATCTGTATTCAAAAGTGGTAAGACAAACAGCAAAATCCCAACTCAATCAAGCAACAGTGATAGCAATAAAGACTTAGTTTTTTTTTGTTGTTGTTAGGAAAGTATCTCAAAACACAGGTGGTTGCTGTTCAAGTTTTCTATAGCTTATGCATCAATAATAAACCTATCTTAAAATGTGATCTCCCCTAGCCAAAATAATGTTACATTTTAAAATTTATAGTTAAATTGGTCTAATAAGTTCCAAGAGTTCTAAAAGTCGATGATTTTATGTGTGTATATGCCTATATGTCTGTTACTAATGAAAGATAATAAAATTAATTTCCATAAAAATGTATATATTTAAAAATGTATCTGTTTTAAGACAATAGTAAAAGATCTCTTTTCCCATTGTAAAACCAACTTTTGAGAATATGTACTATATTTCTTCAACAAACAATGTAATATATTCCTATATCCTTCATTTTTCCTTCTCTCTTCCTTCCTTCCTTCCCTCCCTTCTTTTCTTCCTTCCTCCCTTTCTTCTTCATTCCTCCCTTCCTTCTCTCCCTCCTTCCTCCCTTAAAGCCTCCTATTTGGTTAACTTGTTTCATTAGCATATTGATCTACAAAAATAATGGTTTTATGTGCTTTATTCTTGTCATGTGCTATTATTCTTCTGCTTGCAATCAAGTCTTTTGGTAATGCTGGTATAACGAGGCTATAAATAAAGCTATTTGAGACAACAGGTAGCTGTACATTTTCCATTGAAACCTTACAATTTGGGGCTGTAGAAATGGCTCTGAGGTTAAGAACACTAACTGCAAGTATGAGGTTCTAGGAAGACCAGAGAACAGCTGAGTTTGCCCCCCCCATACAAACAGCTGGGTGTCATCATTTATATCTGTAAATCCTGTCTTGTGGTAAGCAAAAACCAGAGAATCACTAGGAAAACCAGGGCTAGGCATTCAGAAAGACTCCATGTCAAGGAACTGTGTGAATAAGCAGTAGAGTTACAAAACCTGAAATTCTCCTCTAACCTCTGTATGCATGGGTGTGCATATCTGCACGTACACATGTATATACTACATACACACATACACACATTCACACACATATGCACACACACACTTACAAATACATGCACACACATACACATGCACAAGCAACTTGAAAATTTGTAGCTCTGGCAAGAACAAGTCACAAAAATTAGATTTATTTCCTGGTCCTGAGTTCAATATTAAGAGAAATGACATCCATCAGCTCTTGTCTCATTTCCATGGAAGCAGATATTGTGTCCATTTAACAATATGCTGGGAGTTGTGCAGATCCATCCTGACTTACTTTCATTCTGTAACTTACCTTCTAGAGCATTGCTAATATCATGAAATTGTTTGAACATGAAAGCTCTCATTATATTTCATAGTGTTCTCTAACAACCTTTAGAAATTGTGCTCAAATCTTTTCCATAGTAAAAGAAATAATAAAAAAACAAGACATACTCATTGATGTTATATATATATATATATATATATATATATATATATATATATATATATATATATATATAGTCTACAATATTGCTCAGAAAATATGATGTACATGAAAAATGTACATATTACTAAAATATTTCTGTATTGATAGAACTATTAATTCAGGAAATAGGAAAGTTGTTAGAACTACCAAGGTATAATTTGGTCCTTTGTTCGGTAACATGAGTATATATTATACATCACATTACATTGAGCCCTGTGAATCTGCACCTATGGTTTATTTTTGCTCCAGATATGCAGATATATGACACTTTGGAAACATTACATGTTATTAGTTCTTAATATTTATGATTGTTGTGTTGGAACTACTAGGTGGGAATTTCAGGTGTTGAAGAATGCTTTTCCAGGTACATATACTAGTTGAGGCAATGTGTTCATTCATTGCTAGTACGGTCTTCTTTCTCTCTTTGGGGCAGGACTGACACACTAACTCTGCAAGTAGACTTGGAATTTCTCACCAGACCTTAAGTGTGAAGGTTAACATGTAGCTCTAGAAGAAAAACACTTGATGTCCAAATGTTACTTAACTTGCTGGGAACTAAAATATATTGACAAACATTGTCGTTTCAGAGGGTTGTGCTTGAGTCTGAGTACTCCCTCTTTTGTCCAGAATTAGGGATAATTTACTAATGAAAACATATCTTTTCTTTTCTTTTTTTCGATGTAGGGTCTTACTAAAGTCCATGATGACCTGAAATTCACTATGTAGTCTCAGGGTGGCCTCAAACTCATCTCCTACCTCTGCCTCCCCAGTGCTGGGATTAAAGGCTTGCACCACCACACCTGTCCTGAAAAAATAAGTTATGTGTGACATGCATGTTTATTTGAAAGAATAGTATTTATAACGATTATATTTTGTTTTTCTTTCAAAAAATCAAGACATTTTCCTTGAAGTGAACAATTCCATATTTTCATTTCTTATCAATAATTGATTTTCTTTCAAAACTGATCTCTCTTGTCTGCAGTGTCTGGAAAGTCCAGAGTGAATCACATGAAGCTGATTTGATTTAGTTCAGCTGAGTCAAATTCACATCTCAACACTTAAACACACCCAGGAGTGCCTATAAAACTCGGGCTTCTCCAAATAGATCCTCCTTCCACAATGGCACATCCCTTGTGGATTGGGAAAGGATGGGGGATGAGCTGGAGCTCAATATTTTCAGCAGCTTTTCCTTCAAAAAAAAAAAAAGTTTCCAGCCTTGGTTCCTGCTGATTCCAACTCTGGTTTGTCTCAACCTTTTCCCTTTGGTAATCCCCTGATATCCTTCCAATAAACTTTCCTTAATGAATTATGTAGCATATGTTGGTGTTGTTGACAAACTAATAACTCATGTGAGATTCACTGAAGGTTAGTGCCAGTGTTAAGGACTGTCGGCAACCTCAGCGAGGATCGAGGAAATGAAAAGGGCTCCTAGGCTTCTTGTCCCAACCTTTATTGGTGTCTAGAGACTATCAATTAGTTGCCACCTTTGTGAAATCTTTTTTAATCTTTGCAAAGTCCTTTTGCTCTTGACCTTCAAAAATGAACAATTTCTATAAAATATTAAAAGATATAGGCTTGATTTATTTTAGTAGAATGAAAATGAAAGGTGAGGGATGGATTTTTTTTTGTTTGACAATATTGATGCCTACTTTCCTCTAATTTTAATGCAGAGGCTGTCAGTACACATTAGAGACAACTCAGTAAATCTTTACAGAGAAGAGACATTGAAAAATATTCTCGTGATTATTCATCTCCCTCTTGAGACGAGGACTGCACTACATGTGATATACAATATGTCTCAACCAAAATGGAAAACATAGCTAATTACCACTGTAGTCAAATACATCAGGGATTGAGGAAAAAAATAGGCAAATCTATTCTGTTTTAATTATCCAGGAAGGAAAAACAAACTTCTGTTTTTAAATTATACATTATACACCTTCTTCCTTGCCTTGCCACTCTTCTCAGTTTCTCTGTTATATCTATCACATGTGTAGTGTAATTGCCTATTTCAGCTTTTGTGTTGCACATTCTCAGCAAAAAAAAAAAAAAGAAATAGAGAGGAAGAGTGAATCAGAAGGATTTATACTCACACTGCTCTTGTATAACGTAGATGAAAAGCAATTTTTGCTAATTAAATCGTGGCCATTTCACTCAGTATCTCTGGTGTACATACATAAAGAAAATCAAGAGCGCATATTAAGTATGAATATCGTAGTGGTTTTCATGAGGTATAAGAATGAGCTTAACCGTAGGGTGGATATCCTGGTTGCAGTGCAACTACCCACTGTCTGTGCTTATGATCCTAGGAAAAATCATATAACCTGTTCAGGATGTGTTTCATAATTGGATGAAGTCATCTACATGGGCTCTTTTACTCTGATCTGAGCAAAGGAGATATTGTTACAAGTGATTGTCAAACTATGCTCCTTTAGGATCATCATTTTTAGTGGGCACAAGTCAAATTCTGATAGGTAATCTATTTTTCTTTAGAAAAAATCCTACAGTGACATTGAATATAATTAGTTGTGTTTCTCTGCATTAGTTATAATTATTGTGGGAAGACACTTCATGGAGTTCAATCCTTATTTAAAGTAGTCTCTGAACAGGATGAGTCATCTACTTTTAGAATTAGATCTCACTGACTTAAACATGGTACTCGATTCACACCCTTTGGTTTTTGGTTTGAAATTGAAGGCTTAAGCACACACGATTGCCATTGGGTGGTTTAATGTTTTTTTTCATGACTTTTGTGTACTATATACACAAGGCAGGTATTTTACAACAGAACTCACTAAGTTTTTATCCCTTTATAATAAAAATACTTTCCATTATTCATCTGAGAATAGCTTTACTTAAATATATACTTATGTGCTAGCTTGCTATGGATGTGGAAAATGAGATCACAGAACAAATAATAGCAATGTTGCAAACATGACTAAGGGTAAGTTTTTCACTCTTCAACTCATTTTGTTCACTATGTCCTTCCATTAAATTCAAGATAACTTTTAGTTCGTTGCTTTGTCAATGTTCCATTTTTCTACCTTGGTTTCATCTCCTGTGTTTAATATTGAAACCATGAAACATCATTGCAGACTCTTTGTCCAATGTCCTCAACAGTGATCTTTCTTTGTAATAGAACTTCCAGGCTCTATTATTAATCTGAATTATATGTTTACCATATTTAGGGCCCTGATCACTGAAAAAGAAATTTTAATACCTGGGAAGAGGGGAAAGCATATTTATATCTCCCAGCTTTAGTTAGGTGCTTAGATATCTCTGCAAATCTTTCAAATGTTTAAGTATCATACCTTTCCCATGCATTATTGGTCAAGGCTCCTATCCCTTCTCCTACCCCTATTCCTTGAATCCCTGAAGGTGCACACAAGTTCACTAAGTAAACAGCCTAGAGTATTTCCTTTCTCTCTTTCCATCCCTTGTAAGTTGCCTCCCTCCTTCACTTCCTTCTTTCTTTTCAGCAGATCTTGATGACTGAATCCAGTGTACACATGCATGTGT